>JAVBHV010000075.1:0-115886 GCA_033992175.1 Spiraea crenata | reverse complement strand
ATGTGAACGGTTATTTCCTGAAATCCAAGATCTCTGTGCCTAATGAAGTGTTTGTAATATATCATGTACCAAATGGGTGGTCCTGAAATTGAACAACTAGGACTATGTAAATTCTAATGTATTGATCATCTTCTACAGGATGCGGATTTTGGCTCTGTTTCCGCTTGAAACCCTGCAAGAAAAGAAAAATCACTAAGAAGTTTGACTTAGTGTTTGCACAAGCATAAACGTAAGCCCAAACTTACCATTTGGATATCAACTATCAGTTGTGCTCTTATGAAATGATGTAGATTTCTAGAGTATTCAAAAAACAAAATTGAGGATTCGTACGTGTGCTGTCTTTATTTTGTTTGATATGATTACTAAATTCTTGGTGCTTGTCTTTGTTGCCTCAGGTCAGGATGATCATTTGCACCCAATTTGTACATAATTTAAGTCCAATGGTTCAATATAAAAACATCAGACCGAAAGGGTTGAATGTTCCATTCCGTACTTTGTACATAAAAGTAGGTATAACTTGATGTACATAATAGTATATCATGAAAGACCAATTTCAGTGGTCAAGTTAGACAAAGGAAGTTTAGTGGTACGTATAAGACAGTTTTCTATAAAGTGTACATGTTGCTTTTGGAATTTATTATCATCTTCCCCGTTGTTAAAATCGAATGTGCAAATCCAGTTTATGTTTTTCGCACTTCAGATCAGACATTGAAGCCAAACTTCATTAAAGATAATGGACACATTCTGTAGGAACATTATAATGGCCAAATTTTTGTCCTTCATGCAGGATGGCTGGAACGGTTTTCCCACTTTTGATTGACTTCAACCCTAGGCTTACAAAAGGCCAAAATGGGTCAAAATGGGCATTGTGTTCGTTGACTTTGCCCTTCATGCTGAATTGCTAAAGCATTTTTTTCACTTTTTGGGCCGTTTGGTTCATGGCATTAGGGGTTGAAAATGAGAATAAAATTTCACTCTCATATTTGATAAAGGAAGGAATAGGAATATGGAGGGAATAAGGGGAGTTTAGGATTCCAATTTGGGCGAAATTCGAATATGGAGGGAATCCTATTCTCACCCACACCTATGGAAATAGGTTTTTTTCGCAAGGAATCAAAAAAATTTGGGCGAAAATATCCTCATAAAAATTTAAAAATTACACATATTATCATTTAGAGGCTCTTCAATTTAAAATAGTTACAAGGGTATTATTGAAAATGTTAACAAATAATGGAAAAAAATTGTTGTTCCCAAGTATGATTCCTTGATCTATCCAAATATGGGAAATAAATCCTGAATTCCATTCCCAAGTATATTCCTAAGGTTCCAGGTCCTAGTCCTATACGTATTTTTTCAATACTAGCCAGCATGCCTTTTAATTAGTCCATTGTTCAGTGCATGCTTCAACTTCAACTATATGTTTATGCAAGTCTACAATTTTTATTTAGCCACAGGTATAATGACATTGCTATGGATTTGCTGCAATGGGAAGATCTGGGCCAACCACATTGAATTCTGGCATACAAAATGAGGCATCGACCTCAACAAATGCAAAGACCTACTGGCCTTGAAGGTAATTAACTTCATTGGTTTTTGATAGTCAGATATAGCCTTATGGAGCCTTTTACAAGTTTCATATAATTGCCAAAGTTTCTTCTTCGGTAGATATTTATATATCACAAGAGTTGTTTATGCATCTGCTGAATCTGCAGGGTCATGATTGGAACAGAACTGGCATATTCATTTCTTCTGTTGAACTGTTTCTTCCTAGATGTAATCTTTAATCCTGTATTACTAGGGATAAGTATAGGACAGAAGACATCAGTTTTGTATTTCTTATATAGATGCGTGGATGGAAAAGTTGGTTGTGTTCACTTTTTGCATGATAGACTTGAACTTGATGGCTTCTCAAGTTATATGTGACCGGCTGTATACCGTATGGGGGAAAGTTAATACTTCTTTCTTGGTTACATGCCTATTACAGTTTTGAGTACGTGGTGCCTATGACTTCGTGGCTTAATATCTTGCATTTACTGATTAGCTAGGTTAAGATAAGTTGCGGTAATACTCCTTTGGAACTCTTTTAGGTGCAAGTGGAATTTTTCTGAAGTTCTTCTACACTTATTTGTATCTTACTGGACATTTTTTGCTGGTTTCGGTAAACATACCTTCTTTGTGGAATCATTATTACAGCTGGTGTGCAGGAAGCCTCGTGTGCTTTCAGGTATTACTATCTCCAATGGCTGTGCAAAAGCCCTTGCATTTTACCTGTTATCTTTTTCTCGCCTCTTGTAAGCTCTGGGCTTATGGCGATTCTCTATCCATTGGTATATTGATATTCAATTGCAGTCGGATTTTGATTTTATTTTATTTACTTATAGCTCTTAGCATGATAGTTCTGTGATACTCTATGGTTTCTTTAAAAGTTGAAATGAGTGCAGTTACCTCTTTTAGTTTTGTCCTAAAATATAGAGCTGCACAATCTATTGTGATACTATGCTTGGTTATTTCCTTAAACCTAAGATCTGTGTGTCTAATGAAGTGCTTGTAATATATCTAATACCAAATGGATGGTCCTCAAATTGAACAACTAGGACTATTTAATTGTAATCTTGCAATGGAATAATGGCATTTCTGTTTGTCTGGATTGATCATCTTCTACAGGATGGGGGGGTTCCACGAAGTGCTGCAAGAAAAGAAAAGTCACGGAGTACAAGTTTAAAAGTAAGCCCAAACTTACTATTTTGGATATGAAGTATCTGTTGCGCTCCAATGAAATGATGTTACTTCTTGAGTTTCCCATTCGAAAAACAAAAAATTGAGGATGCGTTTCGTGTGCTGTCTTTATTTTGTTTTATACAATTACTAATTTCCTGGTTCTTGTCTTTATTGCCTCAGGATGATCATTAGCACCCATTTTGTACATAATTTAAGTGCAATGGTGTTTACTGTACTTGTTGCTTTTGGAATTTATTCATTACCACTACCCTGTCGTTAGGAGATTCTCTTTTGCGAAGTATTGCCCTGTTAGAATCGAATGCAAAATTCGAGTGTATGCTCTTCACACTTCAGGCATTCAGGAAAAACTTCATTAAAGACAATGGACACTAGGGGTGGGCAAAAAGTCCCGAAAATCATATATCCCGAATTCTTGTCCCGAACCCGTCCCAAATAATCTCGTCCCATTCATGATTTATTAGAATTGTAGTGTATCACATCCCGTTTTAATTTTTCTCATAACAGGATGGGATGAGTAAATCATATTCGGAAATTCCGTCTAGTCCCGTTTAATTTGTATCTGTATTAAATAAATAATAATAACCTTAAGTGTCACCATATTATTAGCTAAGAACAAGTGTATACAAACAAACATGTACTTCTTCATCACATGTAGAGTTGGCTAAAGGAAAAGAAAGTGCAAGCAACACAACTTGAAAGCAGCAATATTTCTATTTCATTTGGAATATGATATGTAGTTTATGCATTTGGAAATTTGTAGTTTAAGAATTTCAATTTGTAGATTATGAATTTGAAATTTGTAGTTTATGAATTTGGAAATTTGTAGTTTGGTACACTTAAAGACTATTACTTCATTTGGAAATTTGTAGGTCATGAATTTGTGTTGTAAAAGATTGATTGTGTTGAATTTGATAAAATTGTATGGGGACTGTCCCCTCCCGTCCAGGATCCCATCCGAATTTAATCGGGATGGGATGGGACGAGATCAATCCTTAAAATCACTTATCCCATCTCGTTTCAACTAAATGGGATTGGGATATGATCACCTTTATCCCATCCCGTGCCCACCCCTAATGGACACATTCTGGAGGAACATTGTGACTTTATAGGGTTCACCATCATCTCGATGTTTATTGAAAACATTTGGGCCTTTAATACAACTGTAAATACATTCGAATTGGTATAATTTTGGGCAAATTACGATTATGTACCCGGTGGTTTGGATCAAATTTTAATATGATACCTACACTTTTTTTCTTGCATTTCGGTACCCTGTACTTTCAAATCCTTACAATTGTGTCCTACCATTTGTAGAATCATCAATTTTGGTTGGGTACTTCATCGCGTGGACTCTCTGCCCTGGACCCACATATTCACTTTTCTTTGTCGTTGGGTCTACAACATGTGATGTAAGTACATCGAGTAATTCTGAGCTATTAGAGAATAAGAAATTTGGTAGTTTCAACACTATCACTTTTGCTTCAGATACACAACCCATTACGCAAACCCAGGTAATCAAATTCACAAAGTCCACATCCTTATTGTACAACAAAAAATTGATAATTCTACAAACGGTGGAACATAATTACAAAGATTTGAAAGTACAAGGTACCGAAATGCAAGAAAAAAAAATGTATATCATATTGAAATTTGACTCAAACCACAGGATATGTAATTGTAATTTGCCTTTAAATTTTCTATAGTATGATCCGTGAAATGAGACCTACAATGTTAAAAGATCATTTGGATCATGCTGCATGCAGAGAAAATACTCATTACAGAAATACTTTTCGAATGAATTTGAGTTTGAATCCCCTCCAACAAATACATGAAGAAAAGTACTGGTGCTCCGTGACTCAATAAGAAGTCCTTCCGTCCCACCCGGGACCATTCATACCAAACACAACCAATCCTGACGGTCCATTCATCCTAGATAAGCTTCCATAAGCCAAACTTTATACCATAAGATAAGATATTGAGTGAAAGTTGAGTACTGGACTTTATGCTTAGAATATGTACTTACGTGCGAATTGGGTGAAAGTTGAGTCTTGTCTCCTATATCCAACAGTAATCATAGGGCTTCTATGGACATTTAAGAGATTTGATTCTTGGGCCATCATGTAACAAAGTGAGAATAGATGATGCTAGACCAATGATTCACTTGATAGCGTTAAGTACTCTCGCAAGATTTTTTTTTTTTACCCATTTGATTATCCTCGTCTGTATCCTATTGAGCGTGTCTATTTATTTGTCTCACGTTTACAAAATTTAGCTAATAGTTTTCGGAGGTAATCATCAATTAGTGAGAAAGTACCAAAATGATGAACTATTTACGTGAGAGGAGATGACACTTTCTTTCTGACTGAATCACTGTTCACCGTTAAATTATGCAACGCCTATAAATATAGGTGATTATCTTTGTAACGTGGGAGTTGATATTGAATTATTAAAGTATGTTCTTGTGGTATAAGATTTGCTACATACGTTATGAGTTGCTATGATCTTAGATTTTGTGTCTTTTTGATTCATGTTGATGCGTGTTCTTGATTACTCATTCCCATCATGTATATATGTAAGTGCGCTCACCAATTTCCCATCAAATTGTGTAAAAAATCAGTTTTTTTTTTTGGTGAAATGAAACAAGAAACTCATGTAGTACTACTTTATGCTAGGGGGTGGATGCGGTGCGGTTTGGTGCAGTTTAGGGTAAAATCGCAAACCACACCATCCTATGCGGTTTAGTATAATCTCAAACCAAATTCAAACTACCTACTAGCAACTTTAAGCGGTGCGGTTAACTACAATTAGCAATTCGGTGCGGTTTGATTTGACTTCGTATGCATTTTCCAAATTTTATAAATTAACACTTAATACAAGTAGATCAAAATTCATTTCAAGATCAAAATTCATCATAAAAATTTATTATTTTAAAGATAACATGTATTAATTAGAGTTGAGGTTATGATTACTTGTGAATGATGCATGGTAATTTAATAATAACTATGAAAAGATGACATGTGAACTTAACTTGTGTTAATTGTTATAAGCACCCATAAAAATTATTTTTTTTCAATTGCAACTCACCTTATATTTTTTTAATTGAATATGACCCATGACTAAGCATCCAAGTCATTTAATTTCTATATATAGTGATTTTCTAATCTTTACCTTCATAAAATACCTCTATTAAATTTATTAGTAGAATTTGTAAGAATTATTAACTTGTGAAAACCTGAAGTATTCCACCAATTGAAATACAATAAACCAAACGACTAGAACAACCTAATTACTCCATTTGAGGAATTCCACCAAATATCGCAAAACACCTGAATGTATTTATTGAGAAAATATCTAAACATATCCACCTAAAATTGGAAAACACATCAAATATCCCAAAACTCCTGAACGTATCCACCTGAAATCTGAAAACATCTAAACATATCCATCTGAAATTGGAGAACATATGAACATGTCCACTTGAAATTATTATAAGTAACCTAATATTATTTTCTACACATTAAAACCGCCATGATTTCTACAATATAAACCATTAAAAAAGTCCAAACTCAAAAACATCATTAAGTTTGGACATAATTTGGAATTGTAACTGATGAAGAGAAATCCACCCGCTTGAATTCTCCATCATCATATCAGGTTCCTTTTTTAAAAAAAGCTATTAGGTTCTTGATTATTCATTTGTAATGTCATTTTATTTTTGTGAAACAAATGACAAATATGTAAATAGTTTGAACTAATAGGTTAGTCTACATTTTAGGTGGCAAAACTGCTAAAGGTTTGGTTTTATTCTGCAAGAAAAATATACCTGGGCATGAGTCTAATAACTGTAAATATTTTGGGTTTACATCACATTCACCCTAAATTAAATTACTTATTAATTTTGCGGTGAGGTGAGGTTAACTGCGATTTTAAATATTTGGAAACCATTAATCTCACCACTGTAAACCGTTTGATAAGCGGTTTGATTCGGTTATTTGCAAGCCACATGTCTTACAAAAATATATATAAATCAAATCACAACACACCGAACGGTTTGGTTTGTAGTTTTTTAGTTTAATTGTCCACCCCTACTTTGTGCTTCCAGGACACCCATGATTTTCATCACATATTATATCTACGATTGATTATGATCCCATAACATTCGGCCTAAAGATTGATGTAAGATCTCTAACAATGTGCTTTATGATCTCTTGCCAACTTGTCCTTGTTTTGGGGATAGTATGCTATCAAATCTTGCCCACTAAATGAAAAAAAAAAAAAAAAAGGTAGCTGGGATGAAGAGGTCAACTAGAAAACACCAGAATTTAGTGGGGCAGATCCAAATAATAAAAGATCCCCGAGATGATATTGCAAAAAAACCCACTTCCTGTGTAAGCTATCGAGGATTATATTTATATGATTATGTGGGAAACAATCATAAAGCAATGAAAACTAGAATCTAGAAAGTCATCTGAATTGACGGGATATAATAAAAATTTAAAATATTTATAATTATAAAATTCATATCTATATATGTTTTTGTTGAATAAAATTCAGTTCTTAATCATTTTAACATTTAAGATGTAAACTAACCTACTAGTTTAAATTATTTACATATTTACCATTCTTTTTTCTACAAAAATAAAATGATGTAACAAATTGATAATCAAGAAGCTAATAGTTTTTTTTTTAAGAATATTATATGATTATGGAGCATTCAAGCGGGTCGATTTTTCTTCATTAGTTACAAATTCAAATTATGTCCAAATTTAATGATGTTTTTGAATTTGAATTAGGATTATCCACCTAAACTTTTTAATGGTTTACATTGTAGAAATTATAATGATTTTAATGTGTAGAAAATAATATTATGTTACTTATAATAATTTAAGATGAATATGTTTATGTGTTTTCCAATTTCAGGTGGATATGTTCATGTGCTTTGGGATATTTTGTGCGTTTTTCAATTTCAGATGGATATGTTCAGGTGTTTTGGGATATTTGGTAAATATCTCAAATAGAGTCATTAGGTTGTTCTAAGATCTTGATTTAGTATATTTCAATTGGAGGAATACTTCAAGTTTCCATAAATTAATAATTATAATAAATTCTACTAATAAATTTAGTATGAGTATTTTAGGAAGGTAAAGATTATAAAATTACTATACATAAAAAAGTAGATGACTTGGATCCTTAATTACAATAAAAATATGCTATATAATCATAAGGTTGGGACCACATGATTTTTATGACTATAAGGGGTTATTCTTTAAGAGAGGTATGACTAGCAAAATTAATTTTTTACTTAATGTATTTAATCTAAGAATTTTCCGACCTAACCTATATTATATGAGTTTTTTCCCTATTGTGGGAGTAAATCTAGATTATATTACTTGATATCAATTAATATTGAGTTTTTTTCACTTGTCTTCCTAGAAAAGCAGTCATGCCACCCAAGCGATCTCTTGTCTCATACAACAATGGATAGATTTTAACTTTCTCTTAAATTTTTATTGTAGTATTGGAGCACTTACGGTAGATGAGACAACTGACGCAGCAAATCCTGCTGCTGCTCCACGTTAGAATATGCCTGTAGGAGATAAGGCAAATGCCTAGTCAGAAGGCAAATCCTAGAGTCACTTGCCTTATCTCCACCCATAAGGCAAATATTTTTTTAGGGTTAAAAAATGTATCTCAACTATTGTTTAATGATTTACATTCTACATATAATTTCTTTCTCACTATTTTTTTTCTAACTAATTAGAGATTATATCGTAACAAGCAAACAAAATTGTAGGTGATGAATTTACTATTTTCTAGTAAAAAAATTATAGTGACAACATTTATCAAACTAAACATCATGAAAATTAAAACATAGTTTGCTTGAATTAATTATTAATATTATTGAGTTAATTATTTAATTAAAAAATAGCATATGTGAATATTATAATATATTAAAGTAATAAAATAATAATATGCTTTAACAATTTTTCCTTATCTGTTGTGACACAGACTTTCACTAAGGCAAATTCTCAAGGCAAACATGTCACATCAGCCATTAAATAACAAATTTGTCTTATGAGTTTGACTTATCTACCGCATTCGCTCTTAAGTATTATATTTTTGGTCTTATTGTAATTATGATTATATGGAGGCCAATTTCTAATAACACGACTCTAAAAATACATGAAATATGACAATATGGAGGTTATTCCAAAATATAACTAGTCTCGAGTTAAGACCAATAAATTTTATGATTATATGGAGGTTATTCCATTATACAGTATGCTTATATGGAGGTTTTACTGTATATAGCCTATTATACAGCACTTAATGTATTGCAACTAAAAAAATAATTTTTGTAAATGTTTATCCCATTTTGTTTTTTTTTTCAATATAAAATATTACAGCACTTGTATTCTTTTGTACTTTCAAGCTTGTAAATTGTGATATCCGCGAAGTTAGAAACTAGAAGCGAAAAATCCAAACTTATGAATTAAAGACGGCTCAGTTTTCACCACCGAAAGTCTGTCTGACCAACTTTTATTGCACAAAGCAAATACAAATTAGGAAGACACAAATCCAAAATTGTATATAAAAGAATGAAAAAGTGACGGAAGGTGAAAGCCAACTGACATGCAATTCTCAGATTTGTTTAGTCTCTCTTATCTGTATGGATTTGATTAGAGTCTATATAATATTTGTAATCTCTCTCCACATACACATCTCTTAGTTGGCTGTCAAGTTTCTTCTCCTTGTTCTTATATGTTTTGTACTTCTAATTTCACCGAGGAAAAGGATTCATTTAGCATTGAGCTGGGTCTCTCCATCTGGCAATTACTTTACATCTCATATAGAGATCTATAAGATGTTCAACATTTTTGTTGGCTTTAGCCTTTTGACATTTGAGAGTGAAAAGTACATCGTGAATGTTGAAAAACGAGAATAGAAATACAAAGTCATGTTTACTGGCTGCTAACAAAATCCATTCCACGTCCAGCTTGCAAAAAAGAAACAGACCTTAGTAAAGCTCGTTTTCTATTTTTGTTGACATATAAAAATGGAATCAACGATTAAAGAGAGAACTAGTGAGGTATCAAGTGATTTGGATAGAAGGTGAGGCTAAGGGAAGATGTCCGATAGGGTTGCGCCTCCAGGTGATGTCTCTTGGTATAACCAGAGAAGATAAGAAAAATGCGTACCAAAAACACCAGTGTGGTACTAGCTGTAGGGATAAAGTAGTGAACGTAAAGTTGGTAAGGGCTTAGAGGGAAAATTCTACAGTCCGCCATAAGGACTAGTCCGCTAGCCTTTTTAAAGAGTGATTTTGAAAAGCATGTGCAAGACACATGATTTTTTTAAAAAAAATCACTTAGGCAGACCAATCCACCATAAAGGGCAGATTGTAGAAAGTGCCGAGCTTAGAGATAAAGTAATAGTTACTTTTGATCCATGTGGATAAAACTCTTTTAATTGAAGAGAGTGTTTTTTTTTTTTTTTTTTTTTTTTTTGCCAAGACTTTGAAGAGAGTGTTGACCTTGAGAGCCTTCCTTTCAATATGGAACATTTATTTCCCCATTGAGTGCCCATTTATTACTAGGTTAAGTCATCTAATTTTATTGATACTTTTAGACATCGTATGAACTTCGTTATTTCGTATGAAGTAGGTTAGCAGCTCTATGTAAACATTGCCGTAAGGTGATCTCATAATGCATGCTTGAATGGTCGTGTCGTGTCTCGCATGGGGGGGCCATGAGCCCCATAAAATGTGTTCATGGGAAGGCTGTATTGTCTATGTATCCCTTCCTAAAGGTAACATGTGATCGATCGGGTATGATATGAACAATTTTCTCTTTTTACTTTATTATAACAAAATTATCTATTTTCTCTTCTCATACAAACAAAGCACATAAAAACACTTAACGCAACGCAAATAGATATTCGACCAAAAATAAACACAAATAGATATATCCTCCTATACAATATCTCGCTCTGCTTGTTCCCTTTTAGTCCCTTTGGACCAAATTAACTAACCAAATACACAATCATCTCGGATCACCTCCACACCAATCTAGAAACTAAATTTCAAGAAAACAAATAAAAATGACAAAATGGACTTAACAAACAATTCTATCAAACGAGAACTAGCTAAGGAAACAATATTAGATGACATGACCATCCATGGAATTTTCATGCACACTCAAACTCAATCATCACAAATCCAACTTCCAAATCTGCAAAAACACAAACCCAACAACAATCTCTAGTTCCTGCTTCTCCTATAAATTAATAAACAAATTGACGGACTAAATCAGACTAAATCAAACTGCATTATGCCATGTACACTTAAACAGATATTCAAAAAATTGAACAAACTAACCAATATTATCATCATGTCATTGGGAACTATTTGGGGCCTCATCTCCACTATCAGTAGTTTCAGGCTGGTGATGATCCATTTGATGATTCTGCTGCTGCTGGTGCTCGGAATTCATATTCAAACCGCCTCTAGAGTAAGCATTAAGGGCTGCCAACATGCCTAAATTCGATTCGGAAACTCCAAGCCCCAAATGCTGAGACGGTTGTTGCTGCATTAGCATGGAACCCAATTGTAGTGGACTCCCCCGGCTGCTGGCTTGCTGAAATTCGAGACTGCCGGGTAGATTAAACCGCGGCATGAAATGCAATGGGGCTTGCATTGTGTTCCCATGGCTAGGCGGTGCGGACGGGAACGTCCACATCTGCGCTGCTTCTGAAGGACCAGCCCCAGCTCCGGATGTTGCGGTGGGCATCATAGAGGGCCCACCGGAACCTGCAGTTACTGGCAGCATCCAGAATGTGTTGCCAGCACCACTTGTTGGGGCTGGTGCCACTGCCCACATGGCAGTCGCTGGTAGGATATTCGACGGCCTCAAAATCCCCGTCGGTCCTACATCCGCTCCTGTGGACCCCTGCTGCTGTTTTTGCAACTGTGAACCTCCGCCGCTACTGCCACTCTTAAATGCTTTATTCCCTGATGGCGATCCTCCGTCTCCGCCGCCGCCACTCTCCGCCCGCCCTTGATTATCATCCTTGAACAGATCTTCTCTAAAGCGTTTCCTCGTATAATTGTCAGTCGACTCTCCACCGCCGCCGCCGCCGCTGTCTCCGCCGCTACTCGGCAGCGTTTCTGCAATTTGATCCGCTGTCATAAGTGGAGACTGATGCTGTTGATGATGCTGCTGCTGCTGCTGATGATGATGAAATCCAAACAAACTCGAATGTGCGAAGCTCTCGTCGTAGTGAGGGTGGTGGGCAAGAGCCAGAGCGGCCGGAAATGAATGAGGGACGGACTTTGACGGCGGAGCAGAGAGCGTTGATCCGCTGCTACGCAGGGAGATGTTCAGTGTGGAGAAATTGGCGGGGATTGTCCCGGTTCCGGTGGCGGCGATGATCGCCGGCTCCGCTTGCTGAAGGAGCCACTCGATGGTCTCGCCGTCGGACTTGTGGCTCAGTTCTCTCGTCAGCTGAAACACTCTGGCGGCGCACGTGGCCGGCATTCGTATCCTCCGGCCGCGGCCTTCGACTTTGGTGTGCCGGTCCTTGGTGGATCGTTTCGCCACTTGGGTTGTCGCTGCCGCCGCCGGCGGAGGAGGAGGCGTGGTACTGTCGGGTGAAATTGTCAATTGGTGTTGATGTTGAATTTGGGTTTTCTTGGCGGAGTCGAGGAGGGAGGCGGATCGGGTTGGTGGGTGGGAGTCGGATCTGGTGGCGATGGCCAGGGAGGCGTCGACTAAGTGGGACGGAGGAGCGGCGGAGGTGGAAGTGGAGGAGGGGGAGGAGGTGGAGGAAGAGGACAAAGAAGAGGAGGAAGGAGTTGGTGGTTGTTGTTGTTGTTGAGCCGCAGAAGCTGAATTATTAGTTGCAGTTGTGGTGAGGCCAGCTTGAATTGAAATGGCGCCCATGAAATTGGGTCCATGGCCTCCTCCTCGACCTCCTCCGCCGGTAGAAGATCTGCCGCCGTCAAAGGGGACCGCAAACTGGGAAGAAGAAGAAGATGAAGTTGAAGAGTGTTGTTGATGATGATGATGATGCTGATGTTGATTCTGGAGATGGTGGAGCTGGTGGTGAATTGTGTTGCTATTTTTCTGGTGCTGCTTGTTGGTTTGTAAATTTGATAAGTCCATTTGGTGGGGAAGGGTGGGGGGTCTGGAGGGATATATCTTTATAATTTTATCTTGTTTTCTTGGTTCTTGGGTTTTAAGATGGATGGATGATTGATCAAACTCATCATCCTCAAACCCAATAAGCAACAATAATTCTTTTTTGTTTCATTCTTTGAAAAATCTAAATTCAAAGTCTTTCACTTTCCTGGGTGGACTTTGGAGAGAGAGAGGTGGAGGAGTGAGAATCTGTTTAAAGTTTTGCAGGTGTGGGTGGGGGAGTTGGGACCAAGCTTAAGAGATCACTAGGAGTTCTGTGGGGTTCTTTTTAACTTTGGTTGATCTATGATTAAACTGTTGTACCTTGGCTTGAGCAGCAGAAGAAAGAGAGGTCAAGAGAGGGAGGAGGAGGACATTGATACAGTCAGAAAAAGTAATGTAGAAGGCAGGTGGGGGACCTTTGAATTTGAGCTCTGTGGTGGTGGTGGAGGAAAAGATTCAAAAAAAAAGTCTGGAAAGAGGAGAGCACTCGTGGGGTCTTTGTAAAAGGAATGATAAAATCCAGCCTTTTGTTACACTCACATTTATGCCCCAGTAAATGAATGGAACATCCCTTTGGGCACCCACTTTCTCTTTCATTTATGCTCTATTTTTCTCTCAAGACATTCTTTTCATATTCTTTTGGGATTTGAAAACCCAATGTTGCCCTTGATTATCATTAGATACGAAATAATTACATATCATCTCATAATATAATACGAACGCAAATATGTACGAAAAGTTATGATTCATAATATTATCTTCCATTATCATTACACTCGAAAAATCATACACCATTTCATAACACAATACATACATATACACAAGGATCAAAATTCCGACCAAAACATCAAAATTTTGGTTGAAATTTTGTAAATTTTGGAGGTTCGAAACTTGAATCGGGTTACATATCAATATCATCGGAAAAAGACCAAAATTTTAATAATTTCGATAGTTTTGGTAATTTCTGACTGAGGCTCTTAAAAATGACCGATATTGCCGAAATTTCAATGTAGTCTTTGGTGAAGATATTGATTTTTGTCACTTCAATTCAATTCAATCTTTTGTTTTTTGTTACTTTAATTCAATCTTTTGACATCCCACTACCATCTCCATGCTCTCAATTATATAGCCACCAGAAAAATAAAGACATGTAAAATGAAATTGTTTTAGGCATTATACGTATATTCTTCTTCTTATATCCTACCACCGCTTCCACAGCCAATTATGTAGCTAACAAACAATATGTATGAATTGCTTTATGCTTTACATAGCTTCTCTCCATCACTGTCAATTATTTAGTTAACAAACAATAATGTAATAGTGTTTGTTTCATGATGCTTACCTTAAGTATTCCACAATACTTTGGTTACCTATGCCGAGGGTAAGTATGTTTCATTAATGATATTATTTCCTTTGATAAACAATAACATTTAAAATATTGTGCTAATTGGTAGTTTAGTGGAATGCAAAACACGAATTCTTCTCCCTTATGTATATAAAAGTTAATCCATATGGACAATGTTACATAGCTTAAATGTTAAATTGCATTATTTGTTAATTTTAGAGCCTATAGAAAGCAGAGATATTAATTTATAGGTTTTCTAGCATGTTTTCATCTTTTATTTTTATTTTTTATTTTTTACCGAAATTTCCATCGAAATTGAAACTTTTTTTCGAAAATTTCCATAAAATTGGATAATCGAAATTTTAATCCTTGCATATACAACATAATTGAGTGTGTGCACTAAATCTTAACAGTCATGCTGGTAAAGGTGGAATTGTTAGTGACTTACTAAAATTGGGATCATATAAATGGCAGAATGACCCTTTAGTGGCATGCTAAAATTGAGATTGTGGAGAGTATGTAAATTTATTGAGATTCGTATTAATAAACCATAAAATCCATTATCTAATCATGTCGATAATAAATAAGTACGATGATAATGATATGTTAAAACAAAAAAGCAACCATTTTTTAACAGTAAAACCTCCTCAATGATATGGTAAGAACATGGCCATCATAAAATGTGAATACGTCAGCTGTTAAAACACAGTTGTCTGTGTGTAAATCGTGCACTAAGGGCATCATTGTCTTTTCATCACCCAAGTGGTACACTCATAAAACTGGAAAACCAAAATCACACAGCTTTACTCTATTACCAAATATTTTTTGTCCCTTTCCTTTCTGAAATTTCAGACCAGAAAACACTCAGCGACCATTTTTCTTGTGAAATCCAAAAGAAATACGTTAACCTACTAACCACCTTGTCATTATTCTCTTAATTATTTAATTTCTCTGAGAAAATGTTGAGATTTTAAAGATGGAGAAAGGTGTGATTAGTGTGATTAGGTGAGGAAAAAACTGGTGTGCGCAGAAACAGTGGCTGAATGGTAAATAGAGGAGGCTCAGTAGTCTAGTCCAGGGCAGCAAGCAGTGTGAGACAGCGCAGGCAAGCATCAGATAAAGCATCTAATGCACTTGGACAGCTCATCCACACCCAACCCCACACTGTTTTTGTTTGCTTCTTTTTTCTTTTTCATTTTAATTTCTACTTATTTGTTATTTCTCTTGTCAAATTGATTTGAATGTAATGAACTTGACATCATATGAAGCATCAGTAGGACATTATTCTTCGTTTTGGTCTTGAGCTTGTACGGATCTGTTCTTGATCTTTACTTAACTCCAAAAGGTGGCTGACTACAGTAAAACCTATCCCAACTATAACATTAGAACCATACAAATTTCACATGGACTATGAAATGACATGATGAATTAGCTTCACGGTTAAACATATATTTGATTATCTTAGAAAACAATATCATACTTCCGGCGATATCGGATCACCTCTTATGTGATTGAGAAACAAAGAAAACAGTCGTCCGAAGGATCTGCCTTATGCTTTATACCAGAATCTTACCCGGAGCCAGAAAGCTATCATGCACTGCCATGTGCGACCTTGGCTACATTTCTCCTGATTGTCGTGTTTTTTTTGTTGATTAGTATCGTAATTGAAATATTTGATTTTATTTATTTTTTGTAAAAAAAATAATTCAATCTGAGATTATTTAGTTATTTAAATGTATGATATATATATATATATATAGGTTACAATTAAATGTCTAATTGTGACCAAATTATTTCATATTAAATTGGTTTTTCACAAAGATGATCTTTAGAGTAAAATAAATAATTTTGATCATAATTCGAGTCAACGAAAAGAGGGAAAATGCAGCGCCAGTGCAGCCCAAAAATCGCTTGAAATGACCGTTAGATTTAAACCGTGGATCAGTATTGCATGCACTTGTTTAATTTCCCCATAACCAGCAATTGTGGTGCGATTATCCCTAACTATACCATTATAAGTTTGACTATAGGGATCTTTTACAAAGTGGATTTAGGGGAATGATAAAGCATCATTAACAATGATGGTGATAGGGATGCATGAATTTTCAAATACTACAAGTCATCTATGTTATATGCTCAAATGATAAACCTACATAAAAGTATACTTTGTTTATAATTCAATCCCATCGCCAACACTTTATTTTAGGACTTTCATGACCATGGGTTATAATTAATATTTATATACGAAGAACAAATTGATTGGTTCTAGTATGGTCAAGGTTGTACAAATATCTTTTCAAAAAGAAACGGAGGTTCTACAAGCCAAATATACATATGGTAGAGGATGGAGGGAAATTCAGTACAACCCAACAAGTGCAACGATTTGTGACCAGGGAGGTGCAATAAGAGTTAATATAAAACCCGAGTATGATATCAGTTGTAAATAGAGAGAGAAATTGATTTATATGGTAAGTTTAGGTTGGCGGTCGGAAAATTCTTTGGTCCCGAACATATGTATAAATAATAGTGCTTACGTAGGCACTTCTATTACCAAAAAAATATCTAATGCCTAATTACAAATTAATTTTACATAGAGGGTTCTAAATTTATTCGGGACCAAGGAAACAACCTAGCAACCGGGCACAAATTCTGATATGAACGGACCGATAATTTAATAGCGTTATTGAAAAGTCGTCCAAGTGGGGCTGAATATTTTTCTGACTTGCTACCTGCCTGTGAGCTATGACACCATCATTTTTGGAATTTTGCTGTAAAAGAATTTGAATCGATTTTGTTAGTCGGCTGTTTTGTAATTGAACTATCCGTTCCTGGGCAGCTAGTAATACTAAATGGGATTGATTTCTTCTGGTGTTTAACTTTACTGTTTCAAATTCAATTAGAGGCAATGACTGCGGGTTGTTGCACTTCACTGAATTGAAAAAACATGAAGTGACATGCACTCTGGAAAACGGATCCTGTCAAATATAAAATATTTTCTTCACGTTCTAGATAAACCGTTTCTACGAAAATATAAAATATATATACGTAAATCATGCGGAATTTGTTTTTCTCTATTATTTTCCTATGTGCCTGGATCTTAAGAAGTGTATCATTTGTCAATATATTTTTTTAATATATTAATTATTATTTTCCTTAAAGAAGATAATTTAAATTCTATGTTCTTTTTTCTATGAAAAATAAAAAAATGAACTAAAAGGGCCATGCGATGCGATGGATGGGTCTTTATTAAGAATCCCTTTTTCTAACCAAACAAAGGAGTACAATGCATCTCACAGTAATCTCTCTCACTGTGGTGGCCAGTCCTTTCCTTTCCTTTCCCAATTGCCAGTATAGTGGATTAAAAAACATCATTAACATTTTCAGTGCTGATCTTCATTTCTTTCTGTTCCCATCAACTTGCCAAATACAGTAAACGGTAAAAACAAGGCAAAAGTTGGACTTGGAAACCCAAGTTGTACATGAGAAATCTCAATGGATTCTTGGTTCCCTATGTGAGAATCACCTGTTGAAAGTGCAAGAGTTTGTATTGAAATCAGAAAAAAAAAAAAAAAAAAAAAAAAAAAAAAAAAAAAAAAAAAAAAAAAAAAAAAAAAAAAAAAAAAAAAAAAAAAAAAAAAAAAAAAAAAAAAAAAAAAAAAAAAAAAAAAAAAAAAAAAAAAAAAAAAAAAAAAAAAAAAAAAAAAAAAAAAAAAAAAAAAAAAAAAAAAAAAAAAAAAAAAAAAAAAAAAAAAAAAAAAAAAAAAAAAAAAAAAAAAAAAAAAAAAAAAAAAAAAAAAAAAAAAAAAAAAAAAAAAAAAAAAAAAAAAAAAAAAAAAAAAAAAAAAAAAAAAAAAAAAAAAAAAAAAAAAAAAAAAAAAAAAAAAAAAAAAAAAAAAAAAAAAAAAAAAAAAAAAAAAAAAAAAAAAAAAAAAAAAAAAAAAAAAAAAAAAAAAAAAAAAAAAAAAAAAAAAAAAAAAAAAAAAAAAAAAAAAAAAAAAAAAAAAAAAAAAAAAAAAAAAAAAAAAAAAAAAAAAAAAAAAAAAAAAAAAAGTTTAAAGAAAATCACGGAGAAATTGTTCCCTTATAAGTTACAAGAAATTAAGCTATTTTTATTACAATGAATGGTAAATATTGAAACTACTGAAAAGTGGAAGGATCATGATTTCTAATCTAAAAGATTTAAAGAATATACCATAACGAGCAAACATTTCTGTTCAAATGTTATGAAGTATAGCAAATAAACTCATAATTTTTTAGCATTAGTCCAATTATTTATAACTCAAATCTGGATCTTAACAAATTAATATAAATTTCACTAATAAGACATTAGTTTTGCATTCATGTTGACCTAATTGAAATCTCCTCCAACAAAGTGAAGAGAGAAAATGATACTATGTAGTGGCTAATAAAAAATTTTAATGAAGCTAGTATGGTAAATATAAAGGGGTTACATTTCCGGGAAATTTAAATCTTGAATATCTGGTACACACTAACTGCTGGTTAGATAAATACATGGTAACCCCTATTTCTAGGTACACAATGTACGGTTTGTGTATAGGACCCTTTCTTCTACCTTTGGAAGCATTTTCCATTGCATTTATCGAACCTATAGACTAGGTGCCTTTATAGATTTGAGACACATCAATTTCCAAGGGCTAAATAAAGAATAAGCTCAAGTTTTTCCATTAATATTGGAGCATCTTCATCTCAACTGTATATTGTTTGGTGTGTCGGTAGCAAAATGTAATTCGCTTCCTCAATCACTCAAATCATCTATCATAATTTTGTTTATAAGAAACTTCTGGACATTTTAAAAACAAAAATTGGATCGATACATTTTCTCTTTAAAACCCTGTTTATTTATAACCGTAGATTTAATGCAATAGTAATCCCCAAATTAAATCTTCAATATTGGAAGTAATCCTAATTCGACTATGACATCTTAAAGGAAAGATTGAAATTGAGGATCCCTATTATCCTAAAGGAATCGTTAATACCAAATCTGTCACGATCACAAAATTCTTCAATTCCATTGAAAATCACAATTCATTGTCTGAATGCTGAGGCCAATCGAGTAAACAATCAATTGGTTTTGTCGTCATAGCATATCAAACTGTTGTGGTCGGTGTTGGTTAAAAAAATAGTTCCAAATCAAGAGGTTTTGTTGTCATATCAGAACCACAATAATTAATCCGTTCTGTGCTCTGTTGTGGTGATCGAATTGTCTTTTTTAAACTTGGCAAGGGGCTTCAACTCTTTCAGCCGGCATCATCATCGTCGTTTGTGTTGTCGTGGTTTACAAATAGTCATTGACAGCAAAGTAAGTTATTTATTCAATGTCGTTTGCACCACGTATCCTTTCCTTGTTTGATGTTTGTTGTTGTTCTGTTGTGTGTTGATTTGATTTTGATTTTGGGGTTTTCAAGGAATGAATGACTTGGATGGTGCAGGGTTGACTTTAATGTACCCTTTTAACTAATGTGACCCTGACAAGTTTTGGAGAAGTTCTTAGCATAGTTCATTCTTAAACGTTATCGTGATAAGCTTATGTTATAGTTTGTTTTTTATGTTATAACAAAATAATTTGTTATACCAGGAATACTAGTGTGACAAGACGCCTGTCCGTCGCATATTTTCCTTTCGTGATGTTGTTGTGTTGTGTTTTGGTTTATTTTTTGTATTGGTTTTGGTTTTGTAGGGAATGAATGAAATGGGATGTTGAAGGTCGACCTTAATGTAGCCTAATAACTAGTGTGATTCTGATTAGTTCTTGCTATAGTGTATCCGTTAATGTGATTGTTTTAAAATCTTAATATATTCGTTATTTGAGATTATAACATTATACTTTTGTTATACGGGAAACACTAGTGTCAGAAGATGCCTGTCCGTTAGATCATATATATAGCAAGCTGATCAATTTTCAAAGTGTGTCTCGTAACTTTACTTTGATATTGACCTTGATGTTGTGTTTGGGTTGTGAAAACAGGTGGGGCACTAGTTGCATGAATGCGATGACATCAAGTTGCGAACGAGATATTGACAACAAAACTCCCAATGGGGGAGAAAAGTTGGGAGAGCTGCTTTTCCAAATTTTTTGTAAGTTATTTGTTCAATGTGGTTTAGAAACGTCTTGCATACTAGATCAAGTGATCTTTAACTTTGTTGTGTTTCAGCAAAGTAAGATGTTCTGAGTTCAAAAAAAAAAGGGGCAAGGGCTTAAGGTGGACTTGGAGGTTTGTCAACTTCTCTAATGTTATGGTTCGGGTTTCATCAAATAAAATAGTATGATATTGGTTAAGATGATTAGATTTCGTTTTTTTTTCAGACAAAAAAGAAATGGGGGGCTGAATTTAAGGCTATGGAATACGAGGAGAAAATGAATTTTGCGAAGATGACGTGTGGCATGGAAAATACAAATGAAGAACCGAGTGTGGTTGACCCGGTTGATGGAGGTAAAGGAATAAAAACTCGTTGCAATCCGGAGCGGTTTAAGTCAATTGTTTCGGAATTAACTGTGGAAAAAAAGAGGATAATAACAGAGATGGGTTTTGGAAATCTGTTGATAGCAGCAGGTTGCACCATTCGAAGAGGACTGTGTGGTGTTTTAGTAGATGCATTTAATCCGTTCGATTGTTCCATTGAGTTACATGGAAAGCCATTGCGGATTGATATCCATGATTTCAAGAAGATAATGGGTGTTGATGACGGAGGAGTTGACCTTAATATTAGTGGTCTTATGGCGGACAGACGTCCTGATCGAGATGTTCTGTGTGAGGAAGGATGATAAGGTGTGGAATAGTGATGTTGAAAACATGGTTAAAAGTGCAGATGTGACAGATGAAGTATTCAGGGCAGCATTTGTGTTGTTTGTTATTGGCACTTTGCTTTGCCCGACATCTGCAGTGTATATGAGGCCAAGGATGTTGCACTTGATAGCTGATGTAAGTGCCATCAAGTCAAGAAATTGGGCGAGTTTTGCATTTAATTTTTTCATTGAGTCAATTAAGACGTACAAGGAGAAAAACATGCAGTATGTCAATGGATGTGTGGTCTTCCTGCAATTGTTTTACTTGGATGTGATTTCCTAAATCCGAGAGGAACTATGTGGAAAAGAATGTCCCTGCTTTGGTTGCATGGAGTGACAAGGCATCAAAGAAATTACTGAAGTGGATTGACTCGAAAAGGAGGGTTCTGAAATCTCGATGTTATTGTTGTGCACAATAGGTTGGAAATGATAGCTGATCAGCCGTTGGAAGGAGTGATGCCACTGAAAGTTTTGGAAGATCTGTCAAATTTAAGGGATAAATTTTCCGCATTTTAAGCAGATTTGGAATCTAAGATAGATGTTGTGATTGAAAAAGAAAATAAATTCAAAATTGGAGAAAATGGAGTGTGCAATAGAAACGTCAATGAAGAGTTTGAAAGCAGACTTTCGTAATGACCTTGAATCTTCTGTCCAACAGATTTCGAATGCATTTCAAAATAATATTCAGCGTGCACCAACCCTGAATCCTGGGTTAGTCCTGACAAAAAAACTGCTAGAATAAATCTTCTTTTCTTATTCTTAATCAGTTCGGGGAAGATGTCATAGCTTCACGTGGACTACGTAATTGCAGTCCTGATCTGTCTGGTCAAGTTTTTAAGAATAATAAACCTGCTAAATTTTGGGAAAGATTGAAGAGTAGTTTAAATGGGCAACAAAGCCCAAAAGTGAGGAGCATCCCCGATGCGAGCCCTATTAACAGGGGAATCATCCTCGAGAGAACTTCTGGGATGAAACATAGTCCGTTCAATAGGTTCCATAAGGAAGATACTTTAAGAAGTAGTGAAGACCGTTTCTTACAATTTCGCAGCCAGAATCGATTGGAGGAAGAACTTCTGAAGGAGGTGCTTGGCCATGAAACAAAACATGATACAGAGTAGAGACAATTTTTATTTTGTAGTAGCTTCAGTTTTGTATAGAACTTAATAATTTGGTTATTTTATTTGCAGTTTCTTAGTTGTCTCCTTGGATAAAACACATGTTACCCGCAAAGAGATTGATTGCCTTCGTCCTTGACATTGGGTTGACTCCATGGTATGCTATACTTTTTATAAGTTTTTTGCATTTCTTATTGGACGTATCACTTATAGTGTTGAGTTGCAATAGGTGTTGTGGGCGGTAGCTGAATGTAGTGGATTTAAAAACAAGGAAGAATGGTATTTGTCAACATACTTGTGGGTATGTACTTGTCTTCATGGTTTCCGAATAGCACAATGAAATTATAGGTAGTGATAGAATGTTGTCATTGACCATGAAAAAATTATGAAGGAAACCGAGTCCATACATAGACGTTTGTATGGTCAGTTCCTTGGTGAATTCATCCCGGCTGATCGTCCACTTAATAAGTGTCGAAACGTAAGTAATTATACTATATTTTGTTGCTTTTGCATTAGACAGGTGTCTCACTTGGAGTTTTGGTGGTCAGATATATGTTCCTGTAAATGTGAACAACAATCATTGGTACTTAATTATTGTGAGAATGAAGGAAAAAATGTGCCAAATATGGAACAGTTTACCTGCAAGGGATCCAGAAAATACTAGAACGACAGTACTAAAGACTGGAAGTCTAGTTATTACATGATTGAAATCATTCAGCTTAATTTCTCTACATGAATTGTCTTTTTTGTGTGTGTTTGTTTTGGTGTGTAGTTGAAGGCGCTAGATAATGTTTGCATGTGTCATCGTGACTGAGGCACTATTTGATTCGAAATTCGTTCTTAAACTTCGAAGAGCTAATTTCTAATCAATTGGTCGAAAATTCCACCCCAAAACAACGGGGTTGATTGGGGGGTTTATGTGTGAAGGTTGATGGAGTGGGGGCCCTGAACTTGCCGAGAAAAAATTGAAGGCCATGGAAGGCAAAAACACGGGTAGACTTCTGACAAGCAGCAGTTTTGGTTTGTGTGTGTTACTTGACATATGTACTCTTTGGCAGGCCGGCTGGGACTTAATACATCACCGACAAAGAATCGCCGTTAATTTAATTACGAGTATGAATAACAAATCTAGACAAGAGCTCTTACGGTGCTACTGATAAGCATCATGGGACCATACCATCGGAAAACTAGTATGCAGATAACATACAACCACTTTTCAGTTGTCCATTGGTTGAAGAAAATTTGAAAAAAAGGTCGGTGACTTTGAAGTAGGAACATGAATTCGAAGAAGAATCACGGGATGGTGATGTGGAGGTGAACAAGGATGGAGTCACTAGAGGCACCAAATCCGATGTGGTAAAACAATCGGGAAAAGTATCAGTTAGGGAAGGTACTTCAGCAATGGATGGTCCACCTCGTCGTCGCAGAGGCAGGCCACCTGGAAAGAAAAACAAGCCGAAGGATACATCGACTACAAAAAAAGCTGAAGGGTACATCGAGCCATTAATCATTTGAATGTCATCCCCAAACAGCCATTCTTTTGATAACAATTTGCATGACTATGTTTGGAACATTTGATGTCATAGGATTAGGACGTTTATATTTGTTTTTTCTCGCAGTTTTGATATTTCATGGACTTTTCGTTATAACACTTAATATGTGTGTCATTGGTAAAGTTAAAGTTGTAGTATCATATTTTGAAATCGTATTTGATGGTAACTGCTTTACCATATGTTGTAATTAATTCCATTGTCAGTGTAAACTCTCGTTTTACTCTATATGAACCTCACTCTGTAAAGCCTAGCCTACATATTGTAATTTGGGTCCTTCACAGAGGTGATAAGGGAGCATGTGTAAGATATATTGTAAAAAACGACCTTGGCATTAGAATTGACTCCCCTTGGCTTCATAATATGAACCTCACTGTGTAAACCATAACCTACATAATGTAATTGGGGTCCTTCCTAGTGTAATAAGGCGTGTATGTAAAAGAGATATTGCAAGAAGCGACCTTGTGCAGTGTAATCCAGTCCCTTGGCTAAGCCAAAATTGTCTTTATATTTTATGTGACACCTCACTGCTAAAACCATAACCTACATAATGTAGTTGGTGTCCTTCCTCAGTGTAATAAGAAAGTGTATTTAAGAGATATTGTAAGAAGCCACCTTGGCAAGGTAATCAAGTCCCTTGGCTGTGTAAATCCTATCATTGTGTAAACCGTAACCTACATAATGTAATTGGGGTCCTTCCTAGTGTAATAAGGCGTGTGTGTAAGAGATATTGTAAGAAGCCACCTTGACAGTGTAATCGAGTTTCTTGGCGGTGTAAAATCTATTTATACTTTATGTGAACCTCACCGTGTAAACCATAACCTACATAATGTAATTGGGGTCCTTTCTAGTGTAATAAGGAGTGTGTGTAAGAGATATCTGTAAGAAGCCACCTTGCCAAAAAAAAAAAAAAAAAAAAAAAAAAAAAAAAAAAAAAAAAAAAAAAAAAAAAAAAAAAAAAAAAAAAAAAAAAAAAAAAAAAAAAAAAAAAAAAAAAAAAAAAAAAAAAAAAAAAAAAAAAAAAAAAAAAAGCCACCTTGGCTGTGTAAACTGGAGTCCATTGTCAGTGTACATCTTCTTTATACTTTATGTGTGTAAACCGTACCCTACATATCGTAATTGTGGCCCTTCCATGTGTAATAAGGTGTGTGTATAAGGCCGATATTATAAAAGACCACCTTGGTAGTGGACTGAAGTCCCTTTGAAGTGTAATTCCGTTTTATAATTTATGTGAACCTGATCAATGTAAACCCCAACCTACATATTGTAATTTGGGCCTTTCACCTCCTTTTTTTTTTTTTTTCTCCCCCCCCCCCCCCCCCCCCCCCCCCCCCCCCCCCCCCCCCCCCCCCCCCCCCCCCCCCCCCAAAAAAATGTGTAATTTCTCTAACCATATGTTGTAATAGACTACCTTGGCAATGTAAATCCTCTTTATACCTTATACGAACTTCACCTGTGTAATTCTTACCCTTTTTTATTGTAATTGAGGTCCTTATTATTGTAATAAGGAGCTATAACAGAGCACCTTGAAAGCGTAACAAACTCCTTTGGCTTTGTAAATGTAGGATGACTTCATATATATATGGTGTGTAATGAACTATCTTGATAGCGGTAAATCCTTCATAAACCCTCTACGGACCTTATTGTTCTTACTTTGGAATCCTGCAAATCCCTTGTAACCTACGAAACCTACTAAGATGGTACCGTTTATCTCGTTTCCTTCCTCTTCTGTGCAAAGCTCCAGTGTTTTCGTTTGATGAAGGAATGTTCTGATGGACCTCGAAGCAGAAGCATATGTGGGGGAAAGGCGGAAGAAAGCATCAGGTATTACCATACCTAGGTGCCCAAATTAAGGTTTTCACGAAAGATAAGAAATATTTGTGGTTTCATCAGCCAAGCGCAAAGAAAGGATCCAATTGAGAGTCGAACCCACGAGGCGAGCATAGGGTATTCAATGGGCTCCCATCCAGGACCGGGCATAGGCATCAAGTGAAGAGGTTGAGATGATAATCTGCTCACCAAGTGATGAGTTTGGGTTAATCATGTTGGTGGCGGATTGGGCTTTGCCTTTGTTTACCTGCTACTAATTTGAGTTAAATTAGGAGACGCATTGTGTTATACAGAGCTGACATATGTTATAACATATTTTTATATGTGTTATACATAAATTTTGTGGTATATTACGTTTATCTTTGTTTTATCATACGGATTCTCAGTTATTTATTGTGTCTTCCAACAATGAGTGTATACTACATATCACAATCGATCATGTCAAATACGCCAGCGACGAAGACCATTTATTGAGATAGTTAAATAGCAATTGAATTCCAAAATTCAAAACAGCTTGCGTTTCACACGCCTACTAGCGACAACACGTGCATCTTTTTCATCAAATACTGTGTGCTTTGCACGAATAAAGGCGATATATCCTTCTGGGGTCATCTTCTCGTCTTCCTCTACCGCTTCCATCTCTTCCTATCGAACCATTTCAGTCTTTCTTTTGTTTTCAGTTGACGTTTCTTCATCTCATTCAGTAAATGCTTCTTCCTTTGCCCATTTAATCATTTCCGTCAATTTCTTTGTCATTGCAGAGAAAGCTTTTAAATCACACAGCTGCTCTCTAGGGGTTTGACCTGCATGTATAAAAAGGATTTACATCTGCCACATGCAAATTGATTACAAAATTAGGATGTAACAGAGAGGCTAGAAGGGAAAATAGGTTCATACCCTTCTCGAACAAGGACTGCATCTCATTGAAGGCTAAATCGAATTTCAGTAATCCGTCCTCATCAAAATTATCTCGTTGGATGCCTATTTCAACATATTGATCAGAAAAAAAAAAAATGCAACCTTAAAATAACTATAGATACTAAAAATTACCTTCAATGTTGTCCTCCAACTTTTTATATTTCGCTGGCAGATCTCTTGCCGTGTTGTCGTCCATTGGAGTTTGTAGCGTAGATACAAAAGCAAGGTCGGTAGGGTTTTTATTGTCAATGGAGGTAGGGTTTGTATCGTCAAAGGAAGTAGGGAGGTAGGGTTTTTATCGTCAAAGGAAGTAGGGTTTTTATAGGCTTCATGTTAATACTTGGGGGATAAGATTCCTAATTTGAATAAGACTATAATTTCATGGAGCTATGATCGATTTAGCCTTCAATCAATCTATCTTGTAAACGTGTAAACAGCCCATCGCCTTAAAGGCCCAACAGTAACGTGCGGAAAAGACCATGTTGTCATTATAGCTTATAACGTACATTGTTGATCCCATTGTTGGCTATAAATAAAGTTATAATGCTATAACAAATAAAAAGTCCATATAACAAACTAAACTTGTCTAACACGTGCACTTAAAACTCTAAATGCAATAAGCAAGGAACAAAAGAACCTGAGTAGATCGAGGCTAGACAAGAAAGCAAAGTCTCTGTACGATTATTGTTCTATATAAAACGTTATGGAGAATCCATTTGAATTGGAAATTCATGAACCAAATACAACACCACTTGGAAAATACCTTACAATAAAATAAATATGAGTTACATAAACTGGAAAGTAACTAAACACCATAGTTTACGAATCTGCGTCGAACATTTGCAGAATTTTCCTAGATGGTATTGGACAATGGTAGTCAAACAGTGACAGCAAAAATAGGTCGTATTTGACAATGGCACATGACAATGATAGTCAAACAGTGACAACAAAAATAGGTGGTACATGACAATGGTACTGATCACCGTCTCAAACGACTGCTTTTCCTGAGAGGTTGTCGTTGTTTGTTCGCTAGGTGCTTCACACGTTTATGCGGTTGCAAAGTTTTACCCTGAGGCTGCTCGCGTTGGATGGCAATCTGCTCCTCATTTGTACCCTGAGGTTCCTCGCGTTGGATGGCAATCTGCTCCTCATTTGTACCCTGAGGCTCCTCATTTGTACCTTGAGGCTCCTCATTTGTACCATCATCCACATTATTCCCATCACTAGTCTGTTCAGCAACCTCTTCGTCCCTCCTTCTTCCTCTTCAGCCTCTTCATCACTGCCTTCCTCTTCAACATCTTTGTCTGTACCTTCCTCTTCAACTTGCTACTCATATACAAATGAAAAGTATAATCTTGTAAACAACTATGCAATCAAACATATTCTGCATTGTTCCTGTTATAACATGTGTTGTACAGACTTTACATATGTTATAAGATGGATTTACATACGTTATAACATACTCTTTGTGTTATATTAAGTTTATATTTGATATATCATACGGATTCTCAGTTATTTGTTGTTGTCTTCTAACAACGAGTGTATACTACATACTACAATACAACATATCAACTACGCCAACGACGAAGGCCATTTATTAGAGCTACCAAGATTGATTACTAACAAACTGTATCACTTGCCTTTTCTGGCGTTTCCTGGTTGGGGTCTAAAGTGCACTCCGAGACCTTCATCTTCAATTTGTCAATTCGCCTCTTCCGTTTTTCCTGCATACATTCAAACATAAGCATAACCAAACAGGAAAAGATTAACTAATACTACAGCTACAGTAATGAACGATTAAATTGAGCGAGTAAGTGAAACTTACACATTTCCCTTGCAATTCTCTAATGGCTTGCACAGAGCGCATTCTGTCTTCCCTTAAGAATGATACGGCGCCCTCGTACATCTTCATTAGTTCGATTGCCGTCTGTACAGAAACCTGCCACATATAGTGAAAGTCATCAATGTAGATATAATCCATAACAACAGAGTCAAACAATTTTAAAAATCCTTACATGTGTTACTTCATTGTCTGGGAGGGGTATGTCATCGGCCGTTGCCAATGGTAAGACAACGGTCTCATGTTTCCCAGATTCATCCCTCAAGACAGGCAATTGAAGACGCCGACCCGGAAGTTGAAGATCACCAATCTTAACATTCCCTTCAGCAGTAAACTTGAATGACAGGCTACGTCTCCAGAACTCTTCGTATGTCTCACCGGTATTCGAGCGGATGAACTCTGTAGCACGAAAACCCAGCGGGCCTCTCAACAACTCTTCCTCGGTATGCTGGTTGTCCTTCAACATACTCAGAGGTGGTGGTTTAGGAATGCAAGGCTCGCCCCTTCTAAACCATTGGCGAGTCACACGCTCCCCTAAATACCATGCCTTCCCTAATGGGCCACTCATAAGCAAACGCTTTTTGGTCAGGGTAATGCAACCTGAATGACTATCAGGAAGAATAGCCAATGACTCTCCCCATGGCCTCCACTCTATCTGCATTCCATAACAGTAAACATTTGAAAATGAATAAACATGAACTTTACTCAACAAAGAAACGTAATGCACCAAATAGAACAGTAGAAATTTTCTCATGCAATATACTGGGTACCAAGGAATAGACAACCCTACAAGTCACGCTATTCCATTACTTTTAATTCGACAAAGAAACATAATAACAGAGAAACATAATGCACCAAATATAACAATAGAAATTTTCTCATGCAATGCAATTTTATAATCTCATCACCTTATGCAAATTTCCAAAACCAATAAAGTTCATATGGTAACTCAATTCGCATTTATCGTACATTAAACTAGTGTTGGTACATATCATACTAACCTCCGTAGCTTTCACCGTGGCAAGCCTATGAGTAATCCCTGCCTTGTCCCCATAATCTATCTTTAAAATTTTTTCCAGCCACCTGGTTGCCACCGGCCATTCACGTTGCGGATGCAATTTACTCATTTTCAGTATCTTAGGAAAGTGCTCACAAGCCCACACCTTAAAAGTTCAAAACGAATCGAAAAAAGAATATTAACTTCACACAAACATTCACTACTACATAAATTAAAAAAACTAATAATTTCACTCATAAACAAATAATATTGATAACATAATTACCTCCCAAGCTTTCCAGTACCCTCCAAATGATCCCGTGGCACATCGGGAATACCTGTCCATATACAAGTAACAAGCCGAGAGTCCAGCTGCTCCCCAATCGTATTTTTGGACCTCGTTTAGCTGCTCAAACACGGGCAGAGTGCAAAGGCGGACAGATTGGCTGCTATCACAGCACAGTACGCAGTTAGTCAACACCATTAAGAACATGCGAGCGAGCATGTTCTTCTCATTGGGGTCCGTAGGTTTCCAACTACGGTATCTGTCGAAGATTGAAGTAACGGACACCTTCTTTCCAATCAAGGTGCCAATTCTCTCCCCGAGAAGGTTCATCACCAGCTCTGTCTTCTCATGCATTGCACCGTCATATACAAGTGGTTCCCCACCAAAATCAATGCCGGTTATGACTGTGAAATCAGATGGAGTCATGGTGATCTCACCGGCCTCGCCAAGGTGGAATGTATGGGTGGTATCCCACCATTTCTCTGCCAACAAAGGAATGAGGTCTCTCCCACAATAGCCCGCTACCAAACACTCCATAAATTTGCCAAATCCGGCGTCAGTAACCTTGGCTTTAACATCTTCATCCAATTCTAAATACCACTCTGCCACCTCTGCGTCTTTACCGAACGCTCTGTATCCTAAACTGTTTGGCTGTTGGACATGTGAAATAACACGTTATAAAATGTTATAACTGGAGGCTCTTACATACAACACATTGTAAAACATTATACCACAACACACCACATAATATGCGTGTTATAACACACCATATGACAATAAGTAATACCGAATACCCATAACACTCTAATGTAGACCCTACTGCATTTTATAATCCACACCAAATATATTTATTACCTTCTGGCTTATGTGGCAATCAGGATCCACATGCAAATCAGTAGAGTCGCGCCGTCTTTTCCCCTTTGGTTTGTAAGACGAAATACCAAACCCAACCTTGTCCATGAGTTTTGGTTGCCTAGAAGACGGAGCTAAACGAGCCCTCTTCGTCCTGGATGGGCCTGCTTGGGCTTCAACTTCATTTGAAGCCTCTTCTTGGTTGTCCAGATCTATCAAATGAACACGTTTTATAATCAAAACAAAAAGAAGTATCCGTCAACCAAATTCAAAGACCAATCAACATCGCAACTTTATGTACCACTTCAACAATTAACAATCACCCATTATACACCAAACGTGGAAAATTAAGAACCATGCGAATCAACCCCAAACAAACCTATAAATACAAGAAACCGAAATCAATCGAATGTATGTGTCTTCAAATCAAGCCCTAAATTACCCCCAAAATTCAAACCGAAAACAAACCCCCAATGTAATGTTGGTCAAATTTGGGGTTCCCCAAACATGGAAGACCATTTTCAAAAATTACCCAAAATCAAATGACATCGATGCCTTCAAAACCCGCCTAAATTAACCCCAAATTTGAATCCGACAACAAGCCCTAATGTCCCAAAAAACCAAATTTCCCGTTTTCACAACCATGCAAGACCACACCTAGGTAAAATTCGCCAATCGAACAACAAATTCGGCTACTAGTATCGAACCATACCTGGGTTAAATTCGGAGGTTGATGCAGACATATTTTTCTTTTAAGAACCGACGAAAAACGATTGAATGATTCTCCAAAATCACGAGAATCCACGAACAGACCTAAACGACGTCGTGCTTTGGCCGATCTCGAGATAGGCTTCACGTTAACAAACGGATGGTGAAGAGGATGACGGCGACGCTTCAAGAGAGATCTGGGTTCCAAGAGACCTCTCGGTTTTTTTACCAAAACAAGAGACCTCTCGGTTTAAGTATTTTATGTTTTTTAGGTAATTGTGACCGGCTTTTCATTTGGCATTCAAGAGGATATAAGCCCATTAAAGAAAGAATCCTATTAGGATACGGATTGCTCGAGAATCCCGCCGATCAATCTTTGTAAATAATAGTATTTTGTTTCTGTAGGAGTTCATCATTTGCATATTATAAAAAGAATATATCAGCAGTTGTAGCATATTTTTCACTGTTACACAATCTAAGTTTGGACTACAATTAAAACATGCACATATAACACAGACTGGTTATATTATGTGGCTCACTTTTTAAGCATTGTCACTTTTCCAAAAGGAAAATAGTTTCCATTAAGCACAATTAGTAAGACGAAATGGCGTTTGACTCACATGTAAAATTGCTTCTTGGGAATTGTAGATGGTAGTGCTTACAATACTCCAAAACAATCATGCTATACTCAAATAAGATACTCACTGCAAAACATTTACACATTGTATTGAAATCATAAGGAGCAAGTCCCACAAAAATATCAATAAAGGTAACAAAGTTTTAGGTTACATTACTGCACTGTTACATGATTGCCTTCTAATAGTACTACTCGTAGTTGGTAATGTTGGTCATATTTACAACGTACTCATTTTGAAGTTGTGAAATATATGTCAAACATAGCAATATGAGCAAGTATATTTCCAGCATACAAACTATTGTCACTTTTATGAAAAATAATGTCTACGGTATAGTATAGTATAATACTGTTTAGGGTTTAGGGTTTAGGGTAACGTTACATAGAACATATGTGATGTTATAATTTTAACAGTTATGTTATAACATTGTAATGGAACATTGTAACATGTAATCTTGCGCTCTTTTAATATATGATACAAATGATAGTATGCGAATGGTCTTACTATTTGGGCTATGCAGGGCCGGCCCTGTCTTATTTGGGGCCCAAACCCAAAAACAAATTCAGGGCCCTCTAAGAAGTAGATTTTGCATACATAGGGCAAAAAAACTATTGGGCTTCTTTCTATACATAGACCAAAGTGTCTTTTGGGGGTCCTCTCCACCTAGGGGCCCGACTCCAAGGCAATAGATTGATTGGGCTTCAATTGATTGGGTTCAATAGATTGGGTTCAATACATTGAATCGGCTTTAATTGATTGGGTTCTATGCAAAAATACTAGATTGCCAATTGAATACCGAAAGATGACCAAGAAATATATAAAGGCAGCAATTGTTATAACAATAATTAGACCATTGTACTGTCATTTGTTGCTACAACGTCCTTGATTTCACTACAGTAAAACCATGAACAAAAAACAATGATTGGTTATAAACTACTCGTCCCTTGTACTATCGCTTTGATTCATCAACCGACACCAACACCAACACCAACACCAAAAACCCCTTCTCCTTTGATGACATATGAGCAAGATGACGGGGGCAAATGAGGAGCGAAAACAATTTGAAGCAAACGAGCCCTGTCCACCGTTGATCCTGAAGCACCATTGTAGCATATGGATAGGAAAACCCGGGTATTAACACAATTCGCCCAAGACAAGCTTAATGCAGGACAAACACGTCTTCCTCCTGAAAATAAAGTTGGCACATTCCCTATTCTTAACCCATTAACAGAGTTTGGTGATTCTATGTAATCAACCACCTGGTTGGTTATAACAACAGCCAGTCCAAACCTAAAAGCCAACTCCTTCAACCTCCCAGAAATCTTGAAAAACAATGAAGAACGGGCTGTCATATCAGAAGGGGTGCAATTGTATTGGGAGCGAAACAAAGCTGCAAAGGAATCAATCACTATAAGCTTTACCGGCAATCGGCTTCTTGAAGACCTCATGAACGTCTCTACATTATCCAAAACCCTTAGGAGTTGTGTGGCATTTTCACATTCTGTGATATATATGTCATCACATGGGTTGGCCCCTACAAAATCAGCCTCATTATGCTTGAAATTGGTGGCTAACTGGTTTAGTCGACGCAACGGAAATGCAAACTCGGTGTTCACATATATAGACGACCCAAGTAACCCACCATAAGAAATTGGTAAGCGAGCAATCAAGGATAGTTGGAGACAAAATTGGGTCTTACCAACACCGCTTTCGCCCACTAGCTCTGTAATTGACTGGCATGCTATCCCTCCTCCGAGGCACTTGTCTAATATTGGGCAACGTAAACTCAATTTTGGCGTGGGAATGATCTTTGTCAGCATATTTTCTGGATTCATGCTCTGCAAATAGATTGTGGATGAAAATATGAAACAAGAACAATTGAATAATTTCATGCGGCAAACACCATAGCCTCTATATGAGTTGCCGACTGATCTAGGGTTTTAGTTTTCACATATTCACGCTAGTACACAATATTCCAATAGGAATGGAAGTCATTGTAGCCCAATAACCACAAGGCCCAAATGTGGTACAAGCTGAAATCTATATACATGCCAATATGAAAGAAATTTATGTTCGTATATATCTGTGACAAAGATGAACTTATATATCTTTGACAAACAAGACCCCGTTGTAGACTTAGCAGTTATATGTCTTTTCCCAATGGATGATAGTTTCCATTAGGCACAATTACTAAGACGAATTGGCGTTTGACTCACATGTACAATCGCTTCCGTTGGGAATTGTAGATGGTAGTGCTTAGATGACTCTAAAACAATGCGAATGTGATCAACTTGAAAGCTGCCACTCAAACTCACGAAGAAATCATGCTACACTCAAATAAGATACTTAATGCAAAACATTTACACACTGTATCGAAATCATAAGGAGCAAGTCTCACAAAAATATCAATAAAGCTATCAAAGTTTTAGGTTACATTACTGCATTTTTACATGATTGCCTTCTAATAGTACTACTCCTAGTTGGTAATGTTGGTCATCTTTACAACGTACGCATTTTGAAGCTGTCATATATATGTGAAACATAGCAATATGAGCAAGTATATTTCTACCGTACAAGCTATTTTCAATTTTATTAAAATTAATGTATACGGTTATAGTATAGTATAATACTGTTTAGGGTTTAGGGTTTAGGGTAATGCTACGGTAGTACATAGTTACTGTTGTAACCTCAAGATGAATGTTATAACATAGAATTGTTAATCATTTTTCATACACGTAAAAGAATAATGTTATAACATAGAATCGTAAATCATTTTTCATCCAGTACACAATGCAATAAACGGATTGCAATAAGTCGAGTTACCTTATCACAAAATGTTTGTTACAGAAAAACTAAAAGAAAAACCAAAACATGCGGACATGCTAACTTCAATAACAATGCCATTCACTCACTCGCATCATCCTCAGAACAACCTGTTGAGCTGTACATAGACCGAGATGGATAGTTCACCCCAACTCCTTCATCGCCCACAATGCCTCTTTTGTTACGACAATTGCGTAAATCATGCCCGGTTTGTTTGCAATATGAGCAGCGCCTTGTTCCTCTAGTAGCACGCTTCTTCATTTTCGGCCTTCCTTTTGATCTCACAAACATTGGATCTCTTACGCCACTGTTTCGACCTCTGCCTCCAACCCCACCATCACTGATACCCTCTTCGATGCACATTTCTCCCAACTTTGCTGCTAATACCTCCAACTCTCGACAAGCAAAGTTAGTCAATGAATCTCTTTCTGAGGCTTGCAAGAATATCTTATTCCAACAATTATTTAGAGACCTCTGTCGCGAATAGTCGAACTTTCTCTTGGAACGTTGGTAATGTTAAAGTCTCGCTCAACTGCACACTTCGCATCCTTCGTCCACCGCCTGATTATTAAAGATTCCGGTATTTGATCTAGTTCTTCGTGTTTAATGACACAAAAAATATGACAACATGGGATACCAACAGATTCGAACAGTTTGCATGTGCACTGAATGCATTCACTAGCACTGAATGGGTCATAAGTAACAAACCACTCATGGTATGAATCAAGATAGGCCGTAATCAAATACACCTTGCTGCTACCATGATCTTCGACGTTACGAACAATCATCGACCCTTCCATGTTGATCTGTGTCCGCACCTTTTCGAACATTGTGTGTGTGTAAACCCTTGCGGCATGCTGCTGAATTCGGCGAAGGTTTGTGCCTATAACAGGAGAGGAGTTACGATTGTTGAAGTTGGACAACAATTCTTCGTGGCGTAGCCGTCTCAGTGCTCTTTCAACTTGGTTCAACAACTCAAACATCTTTTCCTCCTTCTTAAGATAACGATTCATATATGCATTCATTCCCTCCACTCGTTGCGTACTACGCATGCCTGCAAAAAATTTCCCCCACAAGTATGCCTCCACCCATCTTGTGCGCTTATTGTACATCTCATTCACCCAAGGCTTTCCTCGGTGACCATACGTATCCAACATTATATTCCATCTGTCCTCAAATTCTTCTACAGTCATAATTGTTTCCGAGAACTCTGTCCACTCTTCCAAGCATTTGCCCCGAATATGTTCACTAACATTCTTCCGAATATGCCATGAACAAAGCCGATGATCAACATCTGGAAGAACTCTCGTGATTCCCAAACGCATGCCTCTATCTCCGTCTGTCACGACTGATATAGGTTCTACACGACCCATCGAATACAAAAAAACATTTAGAACCCACTCGTACGTATCCGCTGTCTCATCAGCAAGTAGTGCGAACCCAAATACTGTGCTGGCGAAGTGGTGGTTTACACCTAATATCATAACCAAAGGCTTGCCATACCAATTTGTACTATATGTGCTATCAAATGCTATAACATCCCCAAAGCATTTATAGTCCACCAAGCACTGGGAATCCCTCCAAAATAGATGTTCCAATCTTCCTTCAATGTCTACGGTGTACTCGAAAAAGAAATTTGGATCTGTTTCGTTCTTACCAGTTAAATAGGCAATAGTGCACTCCGCATCACCACAAGCAACTGTTTTCCGTTGTTCGGCAGCCAATTTATTGTACAAATCTTTCCTTGTAATATCCATATGCTCGTAACCTCCCCAACAGTCAACCAAATACTCCATTATTTGAGTTGGTCTAATCCCAACCCTTCGCATTGCCAATGCCTGATTATAATCCCAATATTTCATGATTCGGCTCGACCGAAGAAAACGTGCTTCGTGAGCCTTTGCCAATTCGTGAGAATGCGCATGGTAAAATGATGAGACAATATACACCCTGGTTTTCCTACACATCCTCACGCGAAATGAAGCGCCACAATTTTCTCTTGTTAGTGCCCTTTCCCGACATTCCCTATCCTCCCATCTTCGTCGCTTTCGTGATCTTTCACCTTGCTTCCCACAAACCCATTGCCTCATTATCACAATGCCATCCTCTATTTTCCGAGCATCCTTCCTAACAGTGAAACCAACAAATCTAGCATATTTCTTGTAGAATGCATATGCTTCATCCACTGTTTTAAATTGCATCTTAGCAATTTTGTTGGGCTCATACCAATCATCATTTTCTCCAGACAACCCGGAAATCTCCTCTGCATTTGAAATATCTTCAAGGTTAAAATGTTGTCGGTATTCAAAATACATTATAACACTTATTAGTAAAATATAACACAAATCTGTAAACTACAACAATGTTTTAAAGTTATAACATTTAAAACTGTATAATACAGTGAAACTAAATCCACAATAACAGTGGAGTGTTGTACCGAACCCTATTGCAAAACCACATATAACACTAATAAGTTTGATATAACGGAGAATATAGAAAAATAATATTTTTCCAGTGCTATAATGACGATTTTAAATGTACAAACTCTACTGTAATGATGTATCGTTGGTAGCGAAAACTAACCTTGATTTCCCTCTTCGTAAGTAGAAAAATCAGTAGCTTGTATATATGAATCATCATCATCATCTTCTGCGAAATCATGTGCTGAATGAATGTCACCATTATCTTCTGCTAAGTCCTCCGCATCATTAAGATTCTCTCCCCAATCCCCTTCATAGTTGTCCTCTAAAGTCTGATAATTAGAACTTTGTGCGGAATTAGATAACCAACAATGCCCATCCTCCACGGGGCTATTCCCTTGATTGAATTCGACGTAGTCTCTGGAATATGAGATGTCGTCAGACAAGAACGGCTCCCCACTATCGGACATGATGAACTACAAACCCTAACAAACATTAACGTAAAAATCAATTGATGCACATAGTGAGAATAATCAATCGCAAAGCACCAAAAGAAAGCAAAATTCTTACAATGTTTCGAAACACACCAACGCGTGAACAAGAAGATGGGGAACACGGCTTCGATCATTAACTTTTTACGATAATCAAAGGTTCCGTCATTGGAAGGAACTGTGAGATACAGGTTTTCTTCTGTGATACGGCAACCACAAAAGACGGCAACAACTCAACCATCAACCTTAAAAGACGGCAACCACTATACATGTACATAAAAATATGTTCAAATCCAACGGTTAAAATATATCTCTAACTTGATCAATGGTCTAATTAATTCAAACTTAATGAATGGTTAAGATATATTAGGTGTAAATCCATGGTCTAAAATATTCGACATGTATAATATAAATAAAATGTATCGGTGCATTTAATTTAGAAAATGCACTGAAGAATTTTCCTAAAAAAAATATATGTGTTCGTTTTATTTAGTTTGTAGTATAGTATTTTTTTTTTTTTTTTTTTTTTTTTTTTTTTTTTTTTTTTTTTTTTGTGTTTGTTTTTTTTTTATTTTTTTTTTTTGAAATTGATTGTTTGGTTGGGGTATTTTTTTTTTTTGATGGTTTTTTTTTTTTTTATATATTTCTCTCTCTACACTCCCCCCCCCCTTTTTCCTCTCTACGCTAGGCCCTCGACTGCCTCCTACTTCCCGCCTAGTGCTTTTTAAAACCTTGCTTATAACCAATATATGACGAACTTATGATCATCTAAAAAAGATATAAGGAATATTAGGTTGGTTTTATAATGAAAAGATTTTTGGATATTTGGTGTAATTAATATAAAAAATAAAATAAATATCCTAAATAATATACACCTCACCCCCCCCCTTTTTAAAACTTGCTTATAACCAATATATGACGAACTTATGATCATCTTATGACCTTAATTTACCTACTTAGTTTATATTATATCTTATTTAATGCTTTACCCTTGTATGACCATAGTATGACCATCGTATGACCATCTTATTACTATCTTATGACCGTCGGCCGATCAAATTTCAATTTTGCTATGCTATAACTTTCGCGTGCTGACCCAACTTCATGCTCGGTCTTTGCTGTTGCATTCGTATTGAGGCACTATACAACTTTCATGAAGGATTCTTCCCCAAGTTACGACCCTATTTTTCAGTAAATCGATACATTCATTTTTGACCGTCCATCGCCGTTTATGTTCACGCTCCATTACGGGAATTATATTAGCTATATTTTAAATTTTTTTCGTTGAAACATGACCTTACATATGACCGCAAAAGATGAACGGTTCGGATCATCAATATCCCATTTAGATATTCACAATTAGCTCAAATAATGCTTGATGTTTAGAATGTTTCATAACACTAACCCCTCAATGCTCATATTCAACAATTCCACAAACATCGAAACGTGATATTGACGATCCGAACCGGTCATTCTCTTCTATTGAAAAAAAGACTATGTTTTGGTGAAAAAAATATTCTAAAAACCAAAATACGATTACAGGAACGGAGTCATCTATGTAAACGATAACCGACGGTCCTAAGTGAATGTAAGCATTCTGGGTCTATAGTGATGTAATTGCTATTCGAGTCCTTCTAGGAAGTTGTAGGGCCCGTTCTCACAAGCACAGGGAACTAGACCGCACCTTGAGTTGACTTCGTACAAAAAAGTTACACCCTTTTTAAAATATCTTCTTGATCGGGACACTTCCCCATTTTTCGGAACCCTTGTATGACCATATTATGACCATCGTATAACCTTCCTATGACCATCTTATGACCACTCTATGACCTTTCTCATTTTTCCGGGACACTTGCTCATTTTCCGGGACACTTTCTCATTTTTCCGGGACACTTTCCCATTTTTTCAGGACACTTCCCCATTTTTCGGAACCATTGTATGACCATATTATGACCATCGTATAACCTTTGTATGACCATCTTATGACTACCTTATGACCTTTCTCATTTTTTCGGGACACTTCCCCATTTTCCTGGACACTTTCTCATTTTTCCAGGACACTTTCCTATTTTTCCGGGACACTTCCCCATTTTTCGGAACCCTTGTATGACCATATTATGACCATCGTATAACCTTCCTATGACCACCTTATGACCGTCGGCCGATCAAATTCCAATACCTGGAAAAATGAATAAGTGTCCCGGAAAATGAATAAGTGTCCCGAAAATGGAGAAGTGTCCCGGAAAATGAATAAGTGTCCCGGAAAATGAAGAAGTGCCCCAGATATTTGCATTCCGGCGGGAATATTTGAATTTCGGTGGGATTATTTGAATTTCGAATTCTGGTGGGATTATTTGATTTTCGAATTCCAGCGGGATTATCCGATATTCAAATTCCGGCGGGATTATTTCATATTCAATTTGCGGCGGGATTATTTATTTATTTTTTATTATTTATATGATTAAAAATTAATTACTGTATTTTCCTTTATTTATTATTATTATTATTCCATGAATACTAGCTGTCATACGGTAACAGTACCCCTAAACCCTCACAGTACTCCGTTCCCCTAAACCCTCCCAGTACCCTCCCCTAAACCCTTCGAGTACCCTCTTAGTACCCCCACAGTACCCATTACTTTAAACCCTCACAGTACACTCACAGTCCCACCCAATACACATTACCCTAAACTCTCACAGTACACATGACCATGTTATGACCATGTTATGATCATCTTATGACCTTAATTTACATAGTTTATATTGTCTTATTTATTGATTTATCCTTATATGACCATCGTATAACCATTGTATGACCAGCTTATGACCATCTTATGACCATCGCCCGATCAAATTCCAATTTTGCTACACTGTAACTTTCACGTGCATACCCAACTTGACGCTCGGTCTTCGCCGTTACGTTTGTATTAAGGCACTGTACAACTTCCATGAAGGGCTCTTTCCCAAGTTACGACCCCGTTTACGGTAAATTGGTCACATTCATTTATTACCGTTCATCGCCTTTCAAGAACTCTTTCCATTACGGGGACTATATTATGTATTTTTTGAATTTTTTTTCGTTGAAACATGACCTCATATAGGATTGCAAAAAGATGAACGGTTCGGATCGTTGATATCGCATTTTGATATTCATGATTAGCACAAATAATGCTTGGTGTTTACAATGTTTCGTAACACTAACCCCTCAATGTCCATATTCAACCATTCCACAAATATCGAAATGTGATATCGATGATCCAAACCGTTCATGATCTTCTATTTAAAAGAAGACCATGTTTTGGTTGAAAAAAATTCAAAAAACCAAAATACGGTTACAGGAACGGAGTCATCGATGTAAATAACAACCGACGGTCCTGAGTAAATGTAAGCATTCAAGGTCTATAGTGATGTAATTGCTATTTGAATCCTTCTGGAAGTTGTAGGGCCCATTCTCACGAGCATGGGAGACTAGACCACATCTCGAGTTAATTTCGTATGAAAAAGTTACACCATTTTTAAGAAATCTTCTTAATCAACGAATCATAGGACGCCACGTGGTATGACTTATTGATTTACCCACTTATGACCGTCGTATGACCATGGTATACCCACTTATGAACAGTCATTTGCTCCTTAAAGAACAATCAAATGTTCTTTTCCGGGGCGCTTTCTATTTTACCGGGTACTTTTTCATTTTACCGGGGCACTTTCTATGTTACCGGGGCACTTTTACATTTTACCGGGACACTAATGCATTTTACCGGGGCATTTTCTATTTTACAGGGGCACTTTTTCATTTAGCTTATACTATGTCTTATTTATTGGTTTACCCATGTATGACCGTTGTATGATCATCTTATAACAAATATATGACCAACTTCATCTTCCTCATTTTCCGGGACACTTATGCATTTCAACTGGGCACTTATCCATTTTAACAGGGCAATTATCCATTTTGCCAGGGCACTTTTTTATTTTAACAGGGCACTTATCCATTTTGCCAGGACACTTTCTCCTTTTAACATGGCATTTTTCCATTTTACTGAAACATTTCCGATGTCTTTTATCAACATAAAATTTCAATCAATAAAAACATAATCATCACTGGCCAATAGCAAAATAAATTTCAAAAGACAAGATTGAAAGAGGCTTCAGAATTTCATATTCAATTCAAGAATGAATCAACAATCCCAAATTGAAACCCGAGCATTCAACAATTGAAAAAAAAAAAGATTCATGAATTGCCCAAGGCTTAATTCACAAAGCAAATACAAAACAAAAAATAAGAGAACAATGAAAAAACTTGAGAATGGCGGCGACGACACGAATATATCTTGCTTGAATCAAGATCATCAACCACGTTTTCGGAATCCGCCGTCAAATACACTAGATTCTGCTTCTCGTGTTCCAAAGCTTCAATGTAGGATCGATCTTCCCTCTCTACAATCCAATTATCGAACCCGTGCAGCCTTTCAGATTGTCTCCCATCTCCATCTTCAAAAGCAACTTGACCAGCAGGTACTTCCCTATTGGCTGTTCTCATTATTGGCTGATTCATCACGATTGCAGCCACCACTGCCACATCCACCACGGTTATATCCATAGCCGCATCCACCTCCACGACCTCCTCCATGGCCACCTTCATTCTTTGCTTCCCTCACTATTCAGGAGCAAAAGGATAGTAAGAAAAACAACTTCAAAGCAGAATAGCACTGAACATGAGCTCTATATGAATAACCACAAGAGGAACAAAAAGAGGCAGTATTTTCTCTTAAATTGGATTTTAACATTGCTAGTTCTCTCAACTGTTCCCTCTTGTAATGGTCTTGTGACTCATCCTGAAATGAGGGTCGAAGTTAATATCCATCATGGATAGCTTAGAGGAGGTCTTACATATTCAAGGGCAATCTCATACAATACTATCTACTTCGGACTGGCTAGAAAGAAAACAGTGTCATCATTTGTGTAAGTGCAATTGTGAATATAACGATGCTTCATAGTGTTAAGTAACCAATAAAAGATTTGTATTGAAATGCCAAAAGGAGGGGTCAGAAAAGATAGGTATACCATAGGTTTGAGTAGTTCTTCTATGATTTGTTTCGCCTGTCTCAACCGCATATCCACGATATTAGCAGGCAATTCAGCCTCAATTATAATGTGCAGTGGATCATTGAGATGTTCATAACCTGGTCTTCCTCTCAAAGATTCCTCCTTTAGAGTCCAGAAAGCAAGAAACAGATGTCAAGAGATATTGACAGTGTATAGCAGAAAATGGAAACCAGCACAAGAAAGAAGAACTTGATTTAAAAGCACAACAACTTCGTCTTCAACACACTTCGTATATTATACCTTGTCAATATCTCTTATTGAACATTTTCCTCTGATGTAAACCCGACAACCTGTAGAAGCTTCCACCCGCTTTAGTGAATTACCTCTAGGACCCAGAAGCCGCCCCACAAAGTTGAACTACAAACATAAGTGTGTTAGTAGTACCACAAACATTGTATTTTAAATGGGATCGTAACTTAGCTGATGAATCCAACTATGGAAATAATGAGCTTCACATACTGAACGGTATCCTAAATTCTAAAAACAAATGCATGGCAGCATTCCGCATCTAAAACCTTCATTAGGAGGCACGTCAATGTAAAACTTCCAGATGCTCTTGCTTACACCCAATAGAAATGCAATTCTCGTCATAACTTTCCATTGTCCTGCTTTCACAGTCACTTCATTTTTACTCTCACAAAGTTGATGTTGTAAAAAAAACATATATCAAAACAATTCCTTCATTTCTACTCCAACATTGGAAATACAAATCAGCCCATTGTGCAAATGCAATTAAGAGTACTGAATTACATGCAACAATGCAATTACTATTGTCAACTTGTGCTCCATGAGAATCAAATTCAGCCAAAACAGAAGCTCAAACAAAGTAAAAACTTCACTTTCCAATCCAAACGTATCAAAACATACCCCGGTTTCGATGCCGTGGAAGCCTCAGCGCTGTCAGCTTTCGTCTATAAACAAAAAAAACCCCAAAACCAACAATCAGAACTCAATGTATTACAAACAAACCAACAAATTTCAAAACCAATGGGATTCGATGATTTCCTTGCAACGGCATTAGTAATCAGCTATCAGCCCGAACGCCGAGCTTTCGAATTGGAGCCGAGCTGACCCCGGCATCAGATCTGACCACCAAGAAGCTCGCTTCCTCCCTAATCAAATCAAAACCAAACAACAAACAAACAAATCAGACACAAAAACAAAAGATACATAAAGCTCGCCGGAAAAAGTGAAGACGGCTAGGGCTGACCTGGAAGCGATCTCCACGAAGGGAGGCGGAGCTTCCGGGAGCCGGAGGAGACGGAGAGGGCGGCGGAGGTGGCTCCGAAGCACTGCGACACGGCGGCCATCGGAATTGATTCTTAAAAATTCTATCGAAATTCCGAGAAGCGAATTCGATGGTTGGAAAATTCGGAGAGAATGAAGAAGAAATGGAAACAAGGTGAAGTTTATATCAAAGGATTTGAGGCGGAGAGAGGGACTCGAGGACGCGCTTGATTTCGATCTTGGAGGCGGAGGGGATGGTCTTGAGCGCGATTTCGGTGATGTTGGTGAACTGCGTCGGCATCAGGAGCTTGATCGGAGGGTTTGCGAAGTGGACCACCCCGCCTCCCAATCTGCTCCCCATGGCGGCTCCTGCGCTTTGTTGATTTTTGATCCGCAGTGCGAAAATTGGAGTGAAGACGACGCCCTATGATTGAATTCTGCGCTCTCACGCCGAGATGGAGACGAAATGAATGAAGAAGGAGACGGACGGAGTGAATGGAGAAGAAGACGGCGTGAAGGGAGATGTAGAGAATCGGAAGTTCGAATTTCATCCCATCGTTTCGTTTACAACCGTTCAGATAAAGATCAATGGTTCACGGAGGGCGCTGTCAATAGGCCCGTTCTATAAGCCCGCTCTCTAGTCTCCTCGTTAATATATAGAGATAATTGAAGGGTTTGGCCAGCCCAGCCCAAAAATGAACCTGACCACAAGTTTACACTATATAACTAACGCTCTCTATAACTAAAGACATAATTGTACAACTACAACTTTTCTTTGTTCCAAACCCTTCTTTTGTCAGGAGAAGTGGAAGATGTAGAAGATAGATATGAGGTCAAAGGTTCTTTCTCTCCCGCAGCCGATGTCGACAGCTCCACCTCGCCACCGGGTCCCCCGTCCAGATCTTGCCTGTTCCCGGATGAGTTTGATGCTAGTAGGCGGTGATACCGACGGTGATGACCTGGATCGGCGCCGCTGGCGGTGGTTGAAGGCTTGGAGGTGGCGATATTTGTTTGGGTGTGGGGGGTTGGGTGCCTTGTGTAAATTGGCGGGGTTGGGCGCGGCGATGAGTTGGGTGGCGTCAACGGACATTATGGTGGAGGTGGGTCAGAAAATTTGGGTGGTGGTGGTTGTCGGTCGGTAGATGTAGATCAGGGAACCGGGGAAGATTCTACCTCGTCGTCGGTCTGGTAGGGGGTGAGTCGCAGCTGTACTCGCTTGGTGCTTTTGGGGGCCAGTCGCAGCTGTACTCGCTTGGTACTTTTGGATGCGAGTCGCTGCTGTACTCGCTAGCGGCTCTGGGGCGAGTGGCAGCTGTACTGGCGCTCTTTTCTCTTAGCCCAGTTACACAACTAAGAAGGCCAATTGGCTACAACCCAATTTCAGCCCAATTTCAGCCAATTTAAGCCCATGCCCAGTTCCCAGTTCCCAGTTCGCAGCATAAAACCTTTCTTTTTAGGGTTTTTCACCTCAATTGCAAACTTGTGAGAGCTTGAGAACTTGATAAATTGTGAGAATGGGAGGACAGTCGGAAATTTTGGGAGGGAAAGGAGTTCGCTCCGCAGGGAAACGCTCACCACGGCGCAACCGCTCAGTCTCACCACGGGGAAGAACAAGGATTGAACCGCCGTCCTACAAGTGGCACGGACGACGCCGGTCAGTCTCACCGCCTGCCGTACCCCTTGTACCCGCCTCACTACGGCGCCGTCCACCAAGAGTAGAACCACCGGCCGGTGTTGTAACCGTCGTACCTGTTTCTGTCGGCCGTCGACCTAGAGTGGAACCACCACTGGGCGGCAGCTTTGGACGACAAACAACAGACACTCGTCCAACATCAATTCGGAGAAGAGGGGACCCCCCGCTTGCTTGGGGTGGTGGACGACCGCAGGGCCCACTTCCAGTTCCAGCGGGAGCTATCCTTTCTGTGTTGAGAACACCAGCTGTTCATCAGTATGAGGACCCAGGACCATCAGCTGTGGAGGTATCCGGGCATGAAATTGTGGAAGCTGGGCAGCAGGGAGTTGATGTTTCAGATCTTCTTCTTCAACTATGCGACCATCGGAATCGTGAAATTGCAGTGCTCAACCAACGATATTTGGATCAGGAAATCGAAATTAGAAATTTACGAGAACAACTTTTGGATCGGGAAGCCCAAATTGAATATTTAGAACACCGATATTCTAATTGGGAAGGGGAAATGGCAGAGCTGGAACGCGTCATTGGTGAATATGCAGCTCGGGAAGACGAACTTGTCAATCGGGAACATGCGGCTCTGCAGCGGGAGGAAAACATTGGTCAAAGAGAAGTTTTGGTTGTTCAAAGAGAAGGGCAGCAGCAGGTTGTTGTTGCGCAGCCGGTTGTTTTGCATCAGGTTAGACTTAGAGAAGTTATGTTCAAGTTTTCGTTGGTGTTGTTCTGCTATTTGATTTTTTGGGTAGTGGTTTGGAAATGTACCAACAAAGGTGATTGGGTGGAGGGCTCGAAGATTGAATCTGATTATAGGAAATTTGCGTGGTACATAGTAGTGGTGATCCTCACCACCGTTGGATACGGTGATGTATATCCCAACACAACTCGAGCAAAAATTGTGACTGCAGTTGGCCTTATCTTTATTCAGCCTCAGGTGGCTTTATGGGGTGAATTGCTTGTAGGAGGACTTTGTACTTGGGTTCTCAGAAAAATTGGGAATGTGAATCAGTGCATGAATACATGTTTGAAGATCTTCTTCTCAGTCTTCATAACAGGGGCCCTTTTAATAACAGGGGGTGTGTGTTTTAGAAAATATGTGGGCGGATTGGGTGAGAAGTTATTGGAGTATCTGTACCATGCACTTGTCTCCATGACCACACTAGGTTTTGGAGATTTTAACATTGAAACAACGAGTGGAAGAATTTTCGTGGTTTGTTGGTTGCCGATTGCATCACTCGTTTACTCAAGGGCTACTAACTACATGGCGAAACAAATTGTAAATGGGATTCGACAAGTTAAGGATCGTATTGTCGGATTTGTGCATAAAGTCTGACTCAGAAAAACCTCAAAGCTTAATGGTAGGCCACAGAATCTTTTAACAAAGTACTACTTATGTTAAGAAACAGTGCTGCAGAACTTAATGTTAGTGTTTTCTGCTAATAGTATTTTGTCCTGTTTTTCGATTTAACATTCTTGTAACCTTTTTCTTCTTTAAACCTGGTGTTAGTTTTTTCTGCCTCTTTTTACCATTATTTGCGGCGGGATTTGTCATTGTGGTATTCTGCGTCCACTAAAATAGTATGTTTTTTCTGTTCTGCAGAACTATTTGAAATTTGAACAGTCTTCTGGAGATCCAGCTCGTGTGGTGAGCAAATATTAATTGTCATTTTGAACTTTCAGGTTGGCAGTATTATAATCAACGTTTATGCCAGGGCTGTAAATAATTGCCTTATGTTGGAGAGCTTCGGATCTGGTATTTGCTCTCTTTGGAGCGTGCTCATGCTTTAGAGAAAGAGATTGCTGTGGTATGTTTTAACCTCCAGTCTTCTTCCAGCAGTTTTTATGGACTTCTGTTCCATTTTTTGTTAGTCGACTATAAATTACTCGTTCAAAAAGTTGTTGATAACTTCGGCGTTAAGCTGCTTCAGATATAAATGTATCTTTCACTTGCAAGCTGTGCGTGCTTTCCCCTAGAGTGCTCATTTCCTCTCAGTTTCAATAGTACATATTAGTGATTTTTTTTTTTGGTTACACATATTAGTGATTTTGATTTGTTGTATCAATGAGGACTTAATTTTCACGATCACCTCAATCGGATCCCTTGACCAATCCCAAATGAAACAAATTTACACAAAAACAATAGCTTAAGTCAGTTTGCATTAAAAGGAGTAATCCAGACCGGAGGCAAGTCTGATGCCAGAATTTTCTAATTTGTCTACTGGAAACCGTTTGGTGTAATGGAAACCTTTTGGTGTGATGTTAAAGCCCTATATATATATATATATATATATATATATATATATATATATATATATTGCAACTTTCCCACAGCAATTATGTTTTGTATGTGTTAACCCTAATTTTCACGTAAGGAAATCTTACTTTCTTGAGTGCGCGGCGTGCCACTAATAACACCGTTGCGGTCTATTGGACTTGTGAATCAATGAAAGCGCGTCTTTGACTCCTTATCAAACAATTGTGTTAGACAGGGGACATGCAATGAGTAAGTCTAGACAAAAGTTCTTTTTTGCCTTTGGGCGATAAAGGACTTTAATAAATTTATAAGTGCTACAAAGATAGTCAAGGAGTAAATTCTTATTGAATTTAACAACAGAGCAACAAAAGTAAGATAAATACAATCGGGATGCGCGTCGACTACGGATAGGAGAGAACTAGATCGGCCTAGTCTCGGTGTCGTCGTCTTTGGTGTGATCGTCGGTGATCGTCTTCGTCGGTGCGGTGCTCGTGACCGTCTTTGTAAGCTCAATACTCGTGATCGGCTGCCTTGCGGGGAATGCTGCCTTTCGGCTAAATATTTTTAGGGATTTGTGTTGAGGGATCGAGGATCTTTAACTTGATGCATGAGCTCTTCTTTATATAGGTGATGCTCTGGTGCCTTTCGGCTAAATATTTTTAGGGATTTGTGTTGAGGGATCGAGGATCTTTAACTTGATGCATGAGCTCTTCTTTATATAGGTGATGCTTCATGGACCTTGGGCTTCTCCTTGGACGGCAAGTAAGGAAAGTTGATTCCTAATTGATGTAGAACTGCTTGATTCTGAATCTAATCTTGATTACTTCTCCGAAACCTTCCGAATACTTGGCTCTTGAAATCCTTGTCCTGATCTTCTTGGAATCTTGCGAATCTGGGATATCTTCTACATGGCAGCTAGACTAATTTGAGTCCAAGTTGAACTAGTATTCAATGCCATTAATGGTATAAAGGGAACAAAGCCACACCTTCTAAGATAGCCACATGATTGGCTTAATAAACAAAGGAGATTAATTCCTTTGAAAGAGAAGCCAGCACATAAATCCTCTATTTGTTTAATGAAACCACCATCACCTTTTGAAGCCATGGTTGGCTAACAACAAAAGGGAAAGTTAAGTCTTCTCCTTCTTGAATAAGGCCACGTACTGGCCATCCATATTTGCAATACTCATGCGAAGAGAGATATATCTCAATGAAGCCACGACACTGGCTTTGGGATAAAGGAATCCTTCTCCAGTTAAATTCACTGCTTGGATTCATTATTTAATTAGGCCACTACTTGGCCTTATGCAATCTGTCCATATTGAATTGGAATTCTATATAGGTTTGCCTTGACTTTGACCCCAAACACAATCACTGCATGTCTTTCTTTCTTATTGGAAACTATGATGAATATCTTCCACGCCAATTGCAATTAAAGAATGACTGCCTTTCTTTCTACATACTTGATTGCGTCTCCAAATAATTCTCCACTGATGAGATCACCATAAAAACTAGGATTTGACTTGATTTGCCACCGCTTGGCAGACAATCCATTTGAGCCCGTGTTAGAATAGGCTTTGCCCAAAACGGGTCCAAACAGTATGATAGTATAGAAAAGTGTTGTTTCTTGAGAAGTACTTGCAGCTTCGTCTTTTAATCCCTGAGGTACTTTTATTCTTATATTTGACTTTTCAGTCTGTCTTTGCAACTCAATACGTCCAATACAATTTGAATACTCATTCGGTGAACAATTTTTTTTTCTTAGTACCTCGATTTGTGGGTCACTCGCATAGATGGCTTAAGTAGAAGAATCCTATTGAAGGAGAGCAAGTATGGGACTGTTCTTTAATAAGAGGAATCTTTCTTGTCTGTTATTAGAACCTTGTAATTTGAAAAGGTATACTTAAAAAATTCCATGGCATAAAAATGGAGTCTAAAACAATTCCGAATCCAATATTTTGATATGGTTCGGCTAAGGTTTTGCTGTTTTTTTAATTGTTTTTTGCATTTCAGAGAAATAGTACACATGGGAAATCTAACAGTTTATACTTTCAGAATGCATTGGATCACTTATTAGTATACCTGAAGAACACGGATGGTTTGTTACGCTTGCCTGCTGATTGGGCCAGTCTGGAGCTAAATGCGCAAAAAGACAAGGATGAAGCTCATTGGGAGTATTTAATGAAGAACAGATCTGACGATTCTGGAATTTTGGATTGTCACGTTCACCTTCTTGTTATTGCGTTTTTATATTTATGGTGTGTAATTTTTTATATGTTCTGTAGTGGTGCAATGATGGAAGCCTGGGAAGGTTACTTTGAAATGGAAATCGAATTATGCAATGTGAAGGGAGCTTGGTCTATATATAGGGGATGCTATAGGAAAAAAAATTATGGGACTGGTTCAGGGTAGGATCATCTACATCTTACAGTCAAACCTGTTGCGTCATTTTTTGCATTGCATTTCTTGCAGGGTACCGATATAAATAAATTCATGTTGTTTCATTACATGAACTAGTACATTGGTCTGTTGCTATTTTAATTTAGGGTTTCTGCCCAAAAACTACTACTAGGGTTTTATTATGCCCAAAAACACTACCCCAACAAAATTATTACCAAATACTACTACTTTCCCAAAAGCCCAATGAAAAGCCCACTCCCACACTAACGGAAGTTACAACTGCCGTTACACATAGCCACTCCCCAACATCAATGCCCTACCGCTCCCATCTGGCAACCAAAAAGGCGCTTTTTCGCAAATTTCCAAACAAAAACTTTCCATCTCTCTCGCTCGTTGTCTCTGTAAAAGCAACCGTCGCAACCAAATCGCCACCGTCGCCACCGTCGCAACCAATCGCCATCGTCGACACCATCGCCCACATCGCAACGAATCGCCATTGTCGCAACGAATCGCCACCGTCGAAAACATATCTCCAGCGCCACCGTCGCAACAGTAGCAACCGTCGAGGACGAAAACCACATGCAAACAACCGTCGCACCTTCCATCGCCGCGGTAAACAACCGTTGCCGACTCTCCCATTAAAAAAATTGAAAGGTAAAACCCTAGTACTTCTTTACAATAAAAAATCGAACAAAAATTGTCCAAAAATAATTGTTGTTATTGTTCGAATTTTGCCACAATCAGTCGCTATTGTTGTTGTTAGGTTTGGCTAGATTCCACTAAAATCAGTATGACTTCCAGAACGCGTATAATATTGTTGTTGTTTGCCTGAATAATTCTCAATTTTGAAAAATCCAATGACGCGCATATACTATTCATTCAGATTTGAAGGATGTGATCCTTCAAATAGAAGGAAGTGTTCCTTCAAAATCTGAAGGACAGGTTTCTGCAGATTTGAAGGAACATGTTACGACCCGTCCCGAGATTTCAGGTCAAATGACGAAAATGCCCCTAGATGTTGGACGTTGACTTTTTGACCGTCGAGAATTGCATAGTCAATATTGGGCTCTATGCGAAGAGCTCGACGATACGAACGTGTCCGCGAAGACGGAATTGGATTCCGAGCTGTATCGGAAGAGTTATGGACGAAAAACGGATTAGTGGAAGTTGAGTGGGGTGCCACGTGGCGCGTGCAGATTGGTTGGAAGGGGCTGGATCTTTCTGGAAAGCCCAAACCGGCCTTTTAAAATCAGACCGGCCCGGGTTTCCACATTTGGAAACCCGAACCAGCGCCAAACCCGTCGACCCCTTCGCCGTCGATCACGGCTTTCTGGCCGCCGATCGACCCCGCCACCACCTGAAAAACACTCCCCGCGATGTCACGAGCATTTCCCACTAATTTGTGGAGTCGGAAATTGAGCGGTGTGGCGTCGGCGAGCTTGGACGGAAAACCGAAACTTCACGGCGAGTTTCCGGCCGAGGTGAGTTCCAAAACCTTGTTAGATCGATTCGTTGGGTTGTTTAGATGAATTTCCATATAAAATTTGTGGAATTTGGTGAAGATTTGAAGAAATGGGAGTTCGCCGGAAAACTGGAAATTTTCCGGCAAAATTTGCAGTTTCCGGCGACCCCGCGGCGGCGGTGCGGCGGCGCCTAGGATGATCGCCGTATTCTGGGAAATTTTCAGAGTTTCCGGCACGGCGACTATTACGGCCGGCGTGGTGCGGCTGCGCTGGCCGGCTTGCCGCTGGTGCGCGGTGATGACGTCAGCGATGGTGTGCTGATGTCATAGCCCAGTCAGCTGCCACATGGGTGCCGCGTCAGTGACACGTGGCTGCCACATGGGTACCACATCAGCACCTTGTTAGTGCCACGTCAGCTCCAGCTTGCTGACGTGGCAGTCGTTGACCGCCGTTGACCGGCCACTTTTCCGATTGGAAACATCGTTCCGGATCCAATGGCGACCTCCGTTTCGCCATCCGAGATACGGTTGAACCCCGATTGGGCAAAACATGGAAATTAGGGTTTCGGAGATGGTATTCGATTATGGTTCTTCTGACGGTTGTTTCGTGGGAACCTTATAGGTATCCGAGCTCCAGTGAGACGCCATAGGCAAACAGTATTGGCAGACGAGCTTGACGGCTGGAAATCACTGTGAGTGGATGGGTTTTGTTTTCTTAAATTGTTGGTTTTATGCCAGTTCAGTATATGGTTTATTCATACCGTTATATGGATTTATCTGGAGATATATTACTGGTTTTTCAGTAGTCTAGTGCACATAGTATCACACGTACATTTTAGTACTCGGACTACGGCCGTAGGACACAGCGCTCACATCGTGCCCGAGCCGAAGACCCCACTTGCTAGCTTTATTTCCGGTGACAGCGGTCCCTGCGCGTATTCCAGGGACTGGGGGTATGATGTGAGTGGGAGTACAGGGGTTTATATTTTCATATGTACACAGCGGTGCCTTGCGTAACCCTGGCACTGGGTGTGGTATATCACGTGCACTTGACAGGCGCCGACCAGAGTTTGTTACAGTATTTTCAGTATTTCAGCACAGCTTATGTTTTTACAACAGGGGGATTTATATTATATGTTTTCATAACTGTTTTTGAAAGATTATTTATTCCACTCTCTTTGTGTTTGCGTGACCGTGGGGTTAGGTGCTGTTCTGGGGGGGGGGGGGGGGGGGGGGGGGGGTGGGGGGGTCGTGCCGCGGGGCGTAGAGAGGGGGTATTGTATGGTGGGTTGGGCCGTGTCTTCCGTTGTTTGTGTGTGTTGGGGTGGTGTGTGGTGTTGGTTGGTTTGGGGTTCTGTGTGGGTGTGGGGGGGGGGGTGTGGTGTTGTTGTTTTTGGTTTTTTTGGGGTTTGGGCTGGTGTGGCTTGGTCACCGTCCGGGGGGGTGAGATCTCGTGTCCCCGCGTGTGATGTGTACGTGTTGTGCGAACCGCGAAACGGGGGGGAGACGTGCAGCGCGGTGCGTGGTTCCCGCAGGGGGGGGTGGCGTGTGCGCAGTAGCGTGTGGTGCGGGGCAGAGGGAGTGTGGTGGTTTTTGGTTTTTTGGTCAGGACTTATGTTTTTACAGAAGGGCGTCTTTTCTTTTTGTGTTTTTTTTTTTTTTGTTCGTGCGCCGGGGTTGGTCGTGGGGGGGGATTTATATTTTATGTTTTCATAACTGTTTTTGAAAGATTATTTATTTTTCCATCCACTCACCCTTTGGTTTTGCGCCCCCCTTCCTCAGGGATTAGTAGCTGAGTTAACCAAAGACGCGAGGAGAGGCATTTCGATGGTTTTTACTATACCACCCGGGCGTCCGCCCGAGAGGGTATAGGGACATTCCCAGGCGGTTCAGTCCAGGTGGTTGTCGTTTCCGCTGTTTCTTTCATCTCATCATAGATGCTCTGATGCTGTTGTAGGTGTACTGTGTGATTGTTATGGGCCCAGTTGTGTCTTTTGTGATTTTAATTTCGTTGGTTTTGTTCTTGTGTGTGCGAGTTTAGGCTTCGTCACCCTCCGGGTGATGGCCGTACATCCCGGGCCCACCCTTTTGGGACGGGGTGTAACAGTTGGTATCAGAGCATAGGTTTTGCCTTCCTGCTCAGTTTCAGTCAGTCGTTGTTTCTTTCGTACCTCGTTGTACTCCTGCAGAGCCATGCCTCTTCGAGTGATACCTGGTCTCTAACAACTATCGAAGGCGCTTATAGATGTTTCTTAAGGGTGGTACCTCTTCACGCGCTCTTAGGAGAGTGTCCGTGGTACATGGGCTGGAGAGTTTGATAGCCACGGAAGTGGTGAAGAGGCTGAGTAGTGGATGGATTGTGTGGAGTTAAGTGAGGAACCCCCCCCTTGTGCTGTTTGACAGGCGTAGGCTGAGATCAGCGGGAAGGAGTGTTTCCGCCTGGTTTGTCGTTGCTTGTGCTGAGAGAGTTGTTTTGGGATCTCCCGGAGTTTTAGGTTGGTTTCAGCACTACCTTAGCTCCGATGAGTCTTCTCGGGTGTGAAGGCGATTACTCCTTTCTGTTTGTTGGGCTTCAGTGGTCAGCCTTAGCTAGACGAGGTCCAATATGAGAGAAGTCTGATGGCCCAGATCACCTACCCCAGGAAAGAGATCTCCCGTGTTGGCTTTTTCGAGCATTGTCTGGCTCAGCGGTAGGAACGTTAAGGATGTTGGTAGACTGAAGAGCGGGTGGTCCCAGCTCGTATGGTTAAGGGATTGGAGGTGTTGAGTCGTTGGCGGAATGCTGGGCTAGTGCTACTCTTAGCGATGGAAACAATAGTTTCGCCGAGTATGGGAACCACTTCCAGGTGGATGGCTACTCGGGTGGTACTTTTAGTCGGTATACCGGTGTATCTTATGGCTCATCTGGGAGGTCTGATGTGCCATCAATTGCTGCGGTGGTCAGTTCCAGGCAATGGCCACTTATTTCTCGCTGCCGGGCTTCTGTTCGTACGCTGTTCCACAGGAAGGAGATGATAGACTCACTATATGGTCGGATTTCTGAAACTGAAGATGATGGCATTATGAGAGAGTTGATTCAGGACGTTTACTTGAGTCAGGGTTTCGAGCCGTGATGGCATTGCTAGAGGAGCTACTTCTTGTTTGACTCACGAGGGAGTGATATGAGAGTATTGAAGATCATGAGCATGGTTTCGGGAGTTGTGACATTTTTCCATCGATCTTCGGACTTACACAGCTATCGTGGGAAGTGGAAGCCTTGGGAAGCCAAAGTGATGTGTACTTGGTAAAGATAGGGAAGCGTGCTACTATAGTCTGGGAGTGGAGTAGTGGTTGTATTAGTAGTGTTGTATTTCATGTTGGCAAGGGAATGCCGAGGATGGACTTTACGAGATCAGACCAGTGAGCTCTAGGAGATTGGTGTTCACTTGATGCCAGCTGTAGTATGGCTTCCCTAGGACGCATAGAGAGAAGTGATGTCCTTCGTGAGTTGTCACCTTGAGTAGTAGGGTGCTTTGTTGGGGAACTCGACCCAGCTGTTTATGGCTGAGGAAGATGGGAAGTTTATCCTCGTTTGCCAGTGGATGTACCTCGAGGTCGTTCTGGCAGGAGGTTGTAACGGTTAGGAGGCCGTAGTGAACCCTTACGTTCTCTGAGTGCAAACTTGGCAGATGGAAGCACTCGAGTCACTTCCCTCTAGCTTGTGCGTCTCCTACATTCCGATCTTTGATTACATGCAGTTCCTCTCCAGGTATGGAAGGGAATCGATTGAGGAGGAATTTGGAAGAAGCTCGAGAGTGAGCTCGATATAGTACGGATTGGTGAGCTGTTTGAGACGGTGCAGGAGCATACTAGAGGTTGATGAGAGTTCACTCTGAGGTTGGTTCCGTATGTGGACCCTGTGAGGCTACCAGGCCGTTGTCTTAGTTGATTGTGTCAGTGTTGAAGGGCAGTTAAGGAGAGTTGAAGCGACTGTATTTGGGCATGAGGTGCCTGCATGGGAGTTGTGCAGGTGTCTGACATCCTTGGCTGACATTTATTATTTTCGAGGAGTTATCTACAGTTCCTTGATGACGTAAAAGAATTCGGTGGGACATGCAGTGGTTGCATGTGAGTCGAAGATCACCCTTCCTACGCCACAGTTCATCGTGGTCCCCTTCGTTGTTGGACTCTACAGGAGGACTGAGTCGACTCAATCGGTGGGGATCGACATGGTTTTGGCCTAGCAAGTGACAACAGTCTTTGTTACACTTGCTTAGCTGCTTGTCATCTCGATGCGGATGACAGTTATCAGTAGGGGATTACCCAGTTTTCTCATCTTTGACTCCCTATTTACTAGATCGTTACCGCGTTTTGTTATGGTTTGGTGGTTAATTGGTGTTAGACGATCGAGGTTTGGGTAGAGGTCATCGTTGTGAGGTGACAGGACGGTGTTAGCCAGAGCGGAAGTTGGAAGGTTTCTGTTGTTGTTCGTAGGAGAGAGAGTCGAAGACCCCGAGGAGATCTTTGAGGATCTTGAGTTGTTGCAGCGTGGGCTAGTGGAGGTTCTCGACACCCACAGTTTTTGGAGAGAGCGTTAGGGAGCTTCTAGTGTAGCGATGCAAGGTGTTAAGATATTGGAGTTATTTAGACAGTTCCTTATTCATGGATGTCCGGGTGATCGAAGATTGATGACAGGCCTTTTATGGGATCCCCAGATTGGGAGGTGAGGACAGTGCTTATGATGTCATCAGACGGGACCACATCGTACATGTCGTGGGTCTCGTAATTCTCTATTTCTGAAATGCAGGTGGTAGCCATGGCACTCGCTCTAGTCCCGTACGGTAGTGTGTGGAGTAGGCAGATTATGGTCGTTTTGAAGGCCATTTGGGTGGATTCCAGCATAGAAGGGTACAGCGAGTATGCTAAGAGCCATTTAGAGCAGGAGCGTATCTTACGCCAAGCATTACTTGGCCAGTGAGGAAGTGGAGATCAGTTCAGATCACGTTAGATCAGGGTTACGCAGCGGAAGTATGACGAGTGACTGGGATTGTCGCTTTCGACTGAGGCTGATACGATGGAGAGGCTGCTTTACACATTGGTATTAGCGCGTAGCGGACTTTTAGACGTTGTGGAGTATGGTATGTGAAATTTCGCAGACGAAATTTCTATAAGGGGGGTAGATTGTTACGACCCGTCCCGAGATTTCAGGTCAAATGACGAAAATGCCCCTGGATGTTGGACGTTGACTTTTTGACCGTCGAGAATTGCATAGTCAATATTGGGCTCTATGCGAAGAGCTCGACGATACGAACGCGTCCGCGAAGACGAAATTGGATTCCGAGCTGTATCGGAAGAGTTATGGACGAAAAACGGATTAGTGGAAGTTGAGTGGGGTGCCACGTGGCGCGTGCAGATTGGTTGGAAGGGGCTGGATCTTTCTGGAAAGCCCAAACCGGCCTTTTAAAATCAGACCGGCCCGGGTTTCCACATTTGGAAACCCGAACCAGCGCCAAACCCGTCGACCCCAAACCCGTCGATCACGGCTTTCCGGCCGCCGATCGACCCCGCCGCCACCTGAAAAACACTCCCCGCGATGTCACGAGCATTTCCCACTAATTTGTGGAGTCGGAAATTGAGCGGTGTGGCGTCGGCGAGCTTGGACGGAAAACCGAAACTTCACGGCGAGTTTCCGGCCGAGGTGAGTTCCAAAACCTTGTTAGATCGATTCGTTGGGTTGTTTAGATGAATTTCCATATAAAATTTGTGGAATTTGGTGAAGATTTGAAGAAATGGGAGTTCGCCGGAAAACTGGAAATTTTCCGGCGAAATTTGCAGTTTCCGCGGACCCCGCGGCGGCGCCTAGGATGATCGCCGTATTCTGGGAAATTTTCAGATTTCCGGCACGGCGACTATTACGGCGTGGCGGCTCCGGCTCCGGCTCCGGTGCGGCGGTGATGACGTCAGCGATGGTGTGCTGATGTCATAGCCCAGTCAGTTGCCACGTGGGTGCCGCGTCAGTGACACGTGGCTGCCACATGGGTACCACATCAGCACCTTGTTAGTGCCACGTCAGCTCCAGCTTGCTGACGTGGCAGTCATTGACCGTCGTTGACCAGCCACTTTTCCGATTGGAAACATCGTTCCGGATCCAATGGCGACCTCCGTTTCGCCATCCGAGATACGGTTGAACCCCGATTGGGCAAAACATGGAAATTAGGGTTTCGGAGATGGTATTCGATTATGGTTCTTCTGACGGTTGTTTCGTGGGAACCTTATAGGTATCCGAGCTCCAGTGAGACGCCATAGGCAAACAGTATTGGCAGACGAGCTTGACGGCTGGAAATCACTGTGAGTGGATGGGTTTTGTTTTCTTAAATTGTTGGTTTTATGCAGTTCAGTATATGGTTTATTCATACCGTTATATGGATTTATCTGGAGATATATTACTGGTTTTTCAGTAGTCTAGTGCACATAGTATCACACATACATTTTAGTACTCGGACTACGGCCGTAGGACAAAGCGCTCACATCGTGCCCGAGCCGAAGACCCCACTTGCTAGCTTTATTTCCGTGACAGCGGTCCCTGCGTATTCCAGGGACTGGGGGTATGATGTGAGTGGGAGTACAGGGGTTTATATTTTCATATGTACAGAGCGGTGCCTTGCGTAACCCTGGCACTGGGTGTGGTATATCACGTGCACTTGACAGGCGCCGACCAGAGTATGTTACAGTATTTTCAGTATTTCAGCACAGCTTATGTTTTTACAACAGGGGGGATTTATATTATATGTTTTCATAACTGTTTTTGAAAGATTATTTATTTTTCCATCCACTCACCCTTTGGTTTTGCGCCCCCCTCAGGAATTAGTAGCTGAGTTAACCAGAGACGCGAGGAGAGGCAGTTCGATGGCTCTGCATCCGTCCCGAGGGTATAGGGACATTCCCAGTTCAGTCCAGGTGGTTGTCGTTTCCGCTGTTTCTTTCATCTCATCATAGATGCTCTGATGCTGTTGTAGGTGTACTGTGTGATTGTTATGGGCCCAGTTGTGTCTTTTGTGATTTTATTTTCGTTGGTTTTGTTCTTGTGTGTGCGAGTTTAGGCTTCGTCACCCTCCGGGTGATGGCCGTACATCCCGGGCCCACCCTTTTGGGACGGGGTGTAACAGAACACATCCTTCAATTTGAAGGATGTGCTCCTTCAAATTGAAGGATGTGATCGTTCAAATCTGTAGGAACCTGTCCTTCAGATTTTGAAGGAGCACATCCTTCAATTTGAAGGATGTAATCCTTCAAAATCTAAAGGGGCACTTTCTTCAAATCGAAGGATGTGATCCTTCAAAATTTGCACGCGTTTCTCAAGCACTATCCTGCTCCCTCTACGTTATTGTCCACATGGTATTTTTAGCTCCACTTTGTTCCTTCAAACTAAATAGTTGATCTTTTCCTCCAAAAACGGGAAAAATGTCGACCCAAGGAGACAGTCAGGACCTTCAGATTGTACACCATTCGCAAGTGAATGAACAGAAAACAAAATGCAGACAAAGGGCTCCACATGAAGACAACCCTGAGGTTACTGCAATGTACAGCAGCATGCTGACATTCCAAAAGATGATCACCAAGCACAAGGACAAGGACGCGCTTGGTGCAAGGGATGATGTCATGCAGCACATCAACAACACGCCTTTTGCAACTCTGATAAACGCATACATGAAGGATGAGATGGGCAATTGCTGAAAGAATAACTCCGACATCTATGACATCACCAAGTGGTACGACATCAACAAACAAGCTTTCGAGTTCATGAATGGATACTCGCGGCCAACAATCGGCGATGTCATTGAGATCTTTGGCATAGTTAACAGCGGAGAAAAAGAATTGCCAAGATTCGGCGAGTCTTCTAAAGCTGACTCCCAAGAAGACATTGCAGCTGCCAATAGCACGGGGATTGATACATACTTCAACTTCAAGAAGCGAGTGGGGAAGCCCCAACTCGATGCTGCAATTAAAGCTGCATTGGACTTCCCGGATAAGGAGACTGGCGCCGAGCATGCAGCCTGCCTTATCATCCTCTACCTCACTGCAACCTGCCTAATGGTGATCACAAAGATCTATGTCCCGAAGGACATGGTACATGCGTGTAATTCTATTGCAATCATCAAGCAGTACAACTGGCCACAGGCTATTCATCGCTCCCTGCTTAAAAATGTCCATAAGTCCGCTCTGAAGACTAAAACAAATAACAAGAGGGCTGCCATCAGTGGATGTGTGCCGCTATTGCTGGTGAGTTGCTTATTTTACTGTGCTTAAAGATTATATTTTGTTGCAACACGTTCTTCTCCTAACTAACAGTGCGCCTCCCGTTTGTTTACAGTATTGAGTATGTAACCGGTCCAGACAGATACCAACTACCCCGGGCAAGCAAAATCACTACCCCATAGCGGACAGATACGATCTAAACATTGTCTACCAACACATGCACTTGGTGCGATTAAAAAAAAATCAAGGTACTAACAAAAAGAGTCTTCTTTATGAGAGAGCTGCAACCCTTCCAGTATTTATTAATTTCCTTCAATTAACGAGCGTGTGTTGTTTACAGATGGACAATGCGGCGAAAAAGTACGATATCAGCGACTACAATGCTGCATATGACCAGTATGGGTCTGATAATGAAGAGGATGAACAAGAGGATGCGACACAGACCACAGAGGATGAAGGAAAAAAGAAGAGGAAGAGGAAGCTAAAGGAAGAGGAAAACTCTGAAGAAATTGACGAGGAAGTTGAGGAGGTCATGAGAACAGCTCTGAAGCACCCAATTGTAAGTACATTTCTTGGTTTTCCCTTTTAAGTTGCCGGGAATTCGAAGGATATCCTTCTTCACTTTGAAGGAACACATCCTTCAAAGTGAAGGAAAACTTACATGAAAAACCCATAACATGGGAATTTGAACGATCTGTTCCTTCAATTTGAAGGAACACATCCTTCATTTTGAAGGAAGTGCTCTTCTAAAATTGAAGGAAGGAACACATCCTTCATCTTGAAGGAAACATCCTTCATTTTGAAGGATAACATCATTCATTTTGAAGGATGTGATCGTTCAAATTGAAGGAACACCTCCTTCAAGAAAAATGTAAATTATTTCTTTAATTATTGCGAGATGTGAAAAAATAAAAACACACACACACACACACACACACACACACACACAAACCCCCTCCTGGGCTTTACAATATTTTCTGATAGGAGGGAGAAGCGAGCGGAAGCGGCCGTAAGGCTTCAGGCACCCCTTCAAGGGCAGCTACCGAGCTGAGACGAAGCACACGTGGGCAGCAGCTGAATGAATGCTGCAAGAGATACAAAGAGAGCCTGGAGTTGTTGGAAAAATCCAGTGCTGCAGAGATCTGTGATGCAAAGAGGCAGGTTGCACTCGGTGCAGTACAAGTACAAACGCTGATGCGGGAGAAAAAAGAGACAGAAAAAGCGGCGGCGTTCCTCGAGTCTGAAAACCAGAAGCTAAGCCGTCAGAATGATGAGTTGGAAAACGAGCTTGCACAAAGGGGTTCCCGCAGTGCCCTATTGGAAAACGAGGTAGCTCAGCTGCAAGGACTGTTCTTGCAAATGGAGTCCCAACAAGCTAAGGCACAAGCTGGTTGCACAACAACAAAAGAAGCTCTAAAAGACAATCCAATCGAAGCGGATGCCGCTCATCCCGCTTCAGATTGTGAAGATGAGCCAGCCCCAGCAATGGCCGCTACACAAGAGGAATTCACCACCCCTCTCGCAACAATCAATCTTGATTCCGAGCCAGTAGAAGAAGCTGATGCAGAGGGGACCCCCCAAGTAGAGCATGCTAAAAAGGAGAAAAAACCGGCAAACTCAGTCAAAAAAGTATATGTGCGCTCTGGTATACAACAACATGTCAAGGAACGTAGTCCAAGGAAGATGACCGCCAAAGCAGCTGAGGTGCAGATTGAAAACCCCAAGCAGGTGAATAAGCCATTCGTCTGGAAGAATGAATTTGGTGCCAACAAGCTGTCCCAGGCCGATAAAGACAGGTTCCAGAAATTTTGGACAGAGACGGACCTGGACGAGTACTGGAAATCAGACCCCACTTCCTTCTTCAACGCTGTTGGCAGGGTATGAAGGACTGATATGAAAGATTGCATTACCAATGCTCAAATAGCAATAAATATCATCAATGCCTTCTGCTATATGAACCGAGAAGAAGAAGAAAATCAAGCATTACCAAGAACTGCTATATGCCTATGTGCTTCTTTGTAAGTTACATTCATCTCTGCCAAACTTCCTTTAAATATTTAAAAAAAAAAAAATACTCTGCCAATTTGAAGGAAGTGCCTGAAGGAAGGAAGGCCCACATCCTTCAATTTGAAGGATGCCCTCCTTCAATTTGAAGGAAGTGCTCCTTCAATTTGAAGGATGTGGTCCTTCAAATTGAAGGATGTCCTCCTTCCTTCAAGCATCTCCTTGAGATTGAAGAATGTTATCCTTCAAATTGAAGGACAACCTCCTTCGGATTGGAATTGCTCCTGTTTACTAAGAAACTAATGTTGCTTTCTAATTCCATATAAAGGCAAACTTGGACAAGATGGACACAGATGGAAGATATTTCAAAAATTTATTGAACTCGGCAATAACCCTGATCGATAGCCAAGTTGGGAAGATCGCCAATATCTTCATTACGATGTGCATCCAAGGGCACTATACGCTGCTGGTATTCGACATTGCGGCTAAGCAATTCGTGCACTACAATTTATTCAGGAGGCCTCAATCATGTCCAGCATCAGAAGATGTACACTTTGGAATGGCCGCGAAAATTGTACGTATTTCCTTCCAAATACTATTAAATTTGAGTTGTTTTAGTTGTTTTCTTGTTGAATAATCACAATGTCTTGCAGAGAGACTTCTTCCGAGAGTGGGTAAAATTCAACACAGTAGAGGCTATCCCAACATTTGAACTGTAGGTGGGATCACAAGAGGCCCAAAAAGCTGAGTTTCTCAAAAGCCTCGATCCAAAGGACCAATATATTATCCAAGAGGTGTTGATGCCCGAAAATGGGGTCAACGGTCAAGGGTCCTTGTCAGACGGATGATTGTATCGGGGAGCTGGGAGGTTATCTCGGAATGGGATGTCAGGATCAGGACGTGGGTCCGGATGGGATGTGTCAGGCAGGATCCGGAAGGATATCCGGACGCAGTGTGTCGTACCGAGCATTGCCTTGGTCCGAAGGGAGGATGAATGGCCAAGTCCGGATGCCATCCTCAGGATACCTGCACATGAAGGATAAGTATCGTGGGCACCGGTGGGGTGCCGGCCTAAAACCCTCCGATGCTTAAGTCAGTGTAATGCGGGTGTGGGTGTAATGTTTAGACGGCAAGGGTGTATACCTGAGAGTGGATGTTGGAATCCGGAAGAGGTCCCAGGTCGGGAAGGAAAGGGGTGGAAGAGAGATTCCAAGGAAGAGAGAGAGACCCCCTTGAGGAAGGAGAGTGGTCTCCTTTTATAGAGGAGGTGAGGGTGCCTCAAGCCTCTCTTGGTCGATGTGGGACAGGTGCATGCTCACCAAGTAGTTTGTCACTACTTTGAGGTGTTCCACGGGCTTTGATACTCGTCGTATGAAGCGGGTTAGCGGCTCTTTGCGAAGGTGGCAACGAGGCGAATCCATAGAGGGTGCTAACATGGCCGTGCCGTAGTCGGTGTCGTGGTGGCGATCCTCGCAAGGCGTGCTCTTGAGAAGAGGCAAGTAGCCTATGTGATGCTTCATGGGAGTGACATGTGGATGATAGGGGTATGAGTATCAACAAGAGGAGCTTGATTGCCCTCAACAAAAATCACAGTAAGCCACTATACTACATCATCCACTTGCTACTTTCAAAAATACAAAAAATGGAAAAATAATTTAAAGACTACATCATCCACTATAATCTTTTTTGTATTTTACAGCAAAAGCTATGGCGCCTACGTCATGTACTACATTGAACAACTTCGAATGGGTAACGGCATTCCCAAAGAACGCTTCCTAGAAGCTGACTCTCACAAGATGAGGGCCAAGGTGTTTTCGAAGATAATAAACCATGAATTCAGTTGGAAACAAATACAGGAGGACAATGAGAGCAGTGCACAAGCTGGGACGAAGAAGCAGAGGAAGTAATTTCGTTAGAAAAAAATATTCTGTCATGTATTTCATTTTGTAAAATGACTTCGGTTTTTTATTTCTGTAAAGGACAAAGTAATTGATGAAAATTGTAAACGTTCATTTCTGTAAAATGATGAAAGTGTTACTTCATTTTGATTAGAATTATTCCTTGCATAAAAAATCCCAGTACATGGCGATTTGAAAGAGCACTTCCTCCATTTTTGAAGGAACACATCCTTCACATTGAAGGAAGTGTCTTTAAAATTGAAGGAAGGAGAATATCCTTCAATTTGAAGGAAGACTTCCTTCAAATTGAAGGAAGATATCCTTCAAATAGAAGTGCCGCATCCTTCAAAGTGAAGGAAGACATCCTTCAATGTGAAAGAAGTGTTATTTCAAATCGATGGAAGGAGCACATACTTCAAAATGGAGGACCACATCCTCCAGTTTGAAGGAAGACATCCTTCAGTTTGAAGGAAGTGCTATTACAAATCAATGGAAGGAAGACTTCTTTCATTTTGAAGGAACTCCTCCTTCGAAATTGAAGGAACACCTCCATCAAAAGTCAAGTTTCTGGGAATTTGAAGGAACTCCTCCTTCAAGTTGAAGGAGGTCAGATATCCTTCAAAGTGAAGGAGCACTTCCTTCATTTGAAGGAACACCTCCTTCCGAATTGAAAGAACACCTCCATCAAAAGTCAAGTTTCTGGGAATTTGAAGGAGCACTTCCATAAAACACACAGTAAGGGTTCCATATTCAAATTTGACAAAACAAAATATCACATTTCCCATAACAGAATCCAATTCTATCTTCAAAAATATCAGATAAATGCTCCAACAATGACAAATCAATAGTATCAACTAAAACTGAATTAAAAAAAATCAAAAATCTGGAAAATCTATGAAACCTTACAGAGCGATCATCAAATTGACGCCCTTATCATGGCCTTGCACCTTTTCTGGTTATGTCTACCCTTCAGACCACAACGCCCACAAGTCACAGCCCGCCTCATGTCTGATCCCGATTTGCCCCTTGTAACACACGGCCGCCCACTTGGAATCCTTGTGATGGGAGGTTTCACGGACGCTGACCTCAAGTCCAAAACAGGCTTGTCCAAGTCCGACACAGGATAGACCGCAAAACCAACACTCTTCTTGTAGAACTCCACTTTCCAATAGTCCTCAATGAAATTGTATATACCTTCCTTGTGGCCTCTATGCATCAACGTTTGCAGTGCGTGTGCATAGGGGAATCCATCATGCTGCCACAGTATACAGGAGCATGTTCGCTGCTGTATGTCCACAATAAAAGTGTTGAAATTGGCCTTAATTTCAAACAAGGACCCAGTAGACCGAAACACATTCCAATGGTAGCCAATCTGTAGCTGCAGTTGTTGATGCTCAAAATGGGATGAATCAACGTCAATGAAAGTGGAGGATCCTTGATCGGATTGGTGTGTATGCTTCGGGGAGCTAGGAGGCTAGCTCTGGGTGCTGGCTTCCGGGGAGTGCCCGGAAGGTGCTGGTCCGGATGGGGAGAGATGTGTGCTGCCTGGTTCCGGTCCGAAAAGGGGAGATGACTCCGGGAGACAGCTTCGGGTAACCTGCACAGGAAGAAGGGTAAGCTCGAAAGGGCACCGGTGTGGTACCGGCCTAGACCCTCCGATGCTTAAGTTAGCTTCGGGAGGAGGAGATCTCTAGTTTGAGAGAGAGAAGTAGGTGAGAGCATTCAATACCAAAGTTGGGCTCGACCTTTTGTGTTGTGGAGGTGGCCTTGTATTTATAGAGGAGGGCGATGGCGTCCTTGTAATTAGTGGCAATGTGGAGGCTTGGTGTCATCAAGGCATTGGATGCCTAGATGGGCCTTGTCTCCCTAGTTGGGCTTCTAGGAGCTTTGATGGGCCTCCGGGGGCCTTGTTGGTGCAGTCTGGGCCTGAGCCGGCCTGGAGATAGAATTCCGGGGAAAGGGCTTCCAGGGAAAGGACTTCTGGGGAAGGGAAGAGTTATCCGAATGTCTTCCTTCTCCAGGTAACATGTGACCGGTCGGGTATGGTATCAACAACAGTCCTCTTCTCATACATCATCGACATCACCTTAATCCGAAGGTTCTCCAGCATCTCAACAAGCAGTATGCAGCGGAAAGTATCAATCATAAAATTGAAGGATTCTGCCAAATTATTTGTCATCTTCCCCCACCGCTGCCCCTCAAACTACGCTGTGGCATAATTCTCCCTAGGGAGATCGTCCAGGAAATCCCGAGCCCATCGGCCACCCTCCTCTTTAAATTCCTGAACCAACGCTTTGAAATCCAGCCTGCTGCAGCAGTAAGTGTTGATGCCCAAAAATGGCTCGGGCCAACAGTCAATGAAAGTGTATGGAATCCTTGTTCGGATTGGGGTGTATGTTTCCGGGAGCTGAGAGGCTAGCTCCGGATGATGGCTTCCGGGAGGGCCCGGAAGGTGCTTGTCCGGAAAGGTGTGCCCGGATGAGGAGTGATATCTTCTGCCTTGGCCCGACCTGGGACGGAAAGCTGACTCCGGGGAAGGACTCCGGGGGACCTGCACACAAAGAGAGGTAAGCTCGGAAGGGCACCGGTGTGGTACCGGCCTAGATCCTCTGATGCTTAAGTTAGCCGGGAAGAAGGGGTCTCTACAGTAGAGAGGGTTTCTAGAGAGAATGAGGAATGACCTTGTTTTTGGGACCCTTTACCCTTTGGAGGGTGAAGGCTATTTATAGAGGAGGGCGATGGCGCCCTTGTAATTAGTGGCAATGTAGGGTGGGTTCCCCACATTGCCCCCCTTCTTGGAGGCTTGTGGAAGCCATGTGTCACCAAGGCATTGGTTGCCTTGGTGGGCTTCTAGGAGCTTTGATGGGCCTTTGGGGGCCTTGTTGGTGCAGTTTGGGCCTGAGTCGGCATGAAGGTGGACTTCCATGGAAGAACTTCCGGGAAGGGACTTCTGGGAAGGGCTTCCAGAGGCTTCCGGGGATCCGGGGGGGATGCGCTCCCGGAAGAGAGGAGTTGTCCTAATAGCTTCCTTTCCCTAGTGACATGTGACCGGTTCGGGTATGGTATCAACAGTAAGCTATCGCCTTAAACTTCTGCACCATTGAAGCTTTCATGGAGCCCGAATAGTGGCTCTCAACATTGCTAACCAAGTGGTTTACACAAAATCAGTGGGGTGATTCCGGGAACAGCTCCTTCACACTCCTCAAAATTCCACCATGACGATCGAAACAGAAAGTCACCACCCTCTAGTGCGCGTGAACAAAGTCAGCAACAAAATCCAAGAACCACCTCCAATTTTGGTAATTCTCCGAATCCACAATGGAGTAGGCGATGGGAAACATCTCTACAGCAAAAAAAAAAAAAAAAAAAGATGCGCACACAATCATACTCTAGACCAACAGATGCAAAAAGAAGGGACAAACTGCTCCTACAAATTGGACACTGGTCCTTCAAACTGAAGGAATACTTCCTTCAATTTGAAGGAAGTCTTCCTTCAGTTTGAAAATACTTCCTTCAATCTGAAGGATGTGTTCCTTCAATTTGAAGGATGTGTTCCTTCAAATTGAAGGATGTGTTTATTTGAAGGATGTGTTCATCAAATTTGAAGGAAGTATTTCTTCACATTGAAGGAAGTCTTCCTTCATATTGAAGGATGTGTTCTTCCAAAAATGCATCACTTCCCCAGGAAAGTGTGAACAACAGTAAAAAAAAAGACCCACCTTTATTCCCCCTTTTTGCACACAGCAACTGAACATAACGCCCCGGTATTTACTCTTGATAAATGTAGCATCAATGAACAAAATCAGCCTACAATATTGAAACCCTTTAATAGCAGCTCCATACGAAATGTGCAGCCGAACAAAGCAGCTATCGCTGTCAACCTCCAGGTAGGCCCGAGCTGGGTAGCCATTTACATCGGTATAAGCCTTGAGGTGCCAAGCAGTGTGGTAATCAACATCCATGCCGTACAGACGCTTCACATCCTCCATTATCTTCCTAGGTTTCACCAAAGGGTCTACACGGACTTGATCCGACAATACTGTGAACAGTAGGACAGGTCCCATTAGCTCATTCTTCTTCTCCCTAATCACCCCCGTGCACTTGTGCTCGTTGTTCAGCTGGTTTATGACAACAATATTATTCAGCTCTGACTTTCGAACATGAATATGCCAATTGCATTCATCCAATTCTGCTTTCTTGCACACAACAGAAAATCTGAGTCGATCATTGGCGATGTTGATGCAAAAAATGGGATCAAAGTCAAGGGTCCGGGTTGGACTGGAGTGTATCCGGGAGCTAGGAGGCTAGCTCCGGATGCTGGCTTCCGGGTGGGCCCGGAAGGTGCTGTCCGGAAGGTTGTTCAGGGGAAGGAGGTACCTGCACAGGAAGGAAAGTAAAGCTCGGGACACCGGTGGGGTGCCGGCCTAAGACCCTCCGAAGCTTAAGTCAGCTGAAGGAGGAAAGGAAGGACAGTCTTAGAGGCACGTAAGTATTTTGTGGGAGAGAATGAACTTACTTTCACTTGTGGAAGTGAGGTATTTATAGTGAGGGGAAACCTAGGGTTCCAAGTGGGGGAGGTTGTCCCCTAGGTTACCCCTACTGGGCCTCTTGGAGGCCTAGTCAGGCTTCTAGGAGAGTAGCTGGGCCTCTGGGGGCCTTTGTCTGGGCCCAAGTGGGCTTTGCCTAGGGCCAGGTGGCCTTTGTCTGGGTTTAGGCGGCCTTTGTCTGGGCTTTGCCTGGGGCTAGGTGGCCTAGATGGGCTCCATGCTTGCTGTCTGGAGGAAGTACCACGGTCCTGGAGGTGCGCTCCCAGGAGGATAGGCCTCCGGGAGAAGTGATCTCGGAGGGTAGGCTTCCGGGAAGTGTGGTCCCGGAAGGGGGGGGAGTGGTCCCAGTAGCTCCTTCTTCTGGATGACATGTGGCCGATCCGGGTATGGTATGAACAGGCGATGATGCGAAACTTGAATCCAACCTGCATCGCGTACTTCCTCACTTTCTTACGGAAATCATCCATTCCGAGGGGAAACTTCTGACCCACAGAGTGTATGTAGGAAGACCACTCATCATACAAATAATTGTGCAGTCCAAACGAAGAAGATTTCCCCAAATGAAGATTACGATCACTCGCAGATTCAGGCTGACACCGGAACCAAAAGAAGTAGCCGCTGCACCCGAATCGGAGGGGAATGCACGAGAAGATCCAGATTTGTTCTCAACACCACAAGACGACGACAGATGTTGTGGAGCACTATCCAGAGGAACCGCGGCAGCCACAATAGCCAAATTCTGACTTGCTGGTTTCAAAACAATCGAAACATCAACAAATGGTTCAGAATAAAGACGATGCACCAGACACATCATCTTCATATCGCTGTCGCTCTTCAACTGGTATGTAGGATCATCGGACAGGGCATACATCAACTCAAACGATCCAATTTTCAGAGAAAATCTCCATGATATATCCCTATAGAGATCATCAAAGCTTGTTGCTTCATTGAATGGGAACAGAACGTTGGTGCTACCATGCGAACACCTAATTAACTTCTGCATAGACATTCCTACACAAAACCACCAAAATCAAATATCCCCAATAGAATTAACATATCAGAAGGGAACATATAATGCCAAATTGAAGGCACTTCCTTCAATGTGAAAGGAAGTGCTCCTTCAATTTGAAGGAAGTGTTCATTCAAATCTGGGAAAGCGTTCTTCAACAAGTGCTTCTTCAATGTGAAGGAAGTGTGCCTTCAATTTGAAGGATGTGTTCCTTCAATGTGAAGGAAGTGTTCCTTCAATGTGAAGGAAGTGTTCCTTCAAGTTGACGGAAGTGTTCCTTCAAGTTGAAGGAAGTGTTCCTTCAAATCTGGGAAAGTGTTCGTCAATATTGAAGCTCTTCCTTCACATATGAAGCTGTTCCTTCACATATGAACCTCATCCTTCAATTTGAAGGAACACTTCCTTCAGAAAATCCAAACAGAATCCAGATTTTGACCGACTATTTCTCCACAATAACAACAGAAGTTCAAAAATGCGTAAAAACTAGAAACAACATCGAAAAATCATAACTAATCTTAAATTCCTTGGATCGAAAACACGTATAAAATCAGAAAATTCATAACCGATTGAATAAAAAGTCGCTACTTGGAAAAATCATCACATAACAAAACAATTCAGTAATCAAGCAGAGAAATCCACAACCGAATACGAACATCAAGCAACACGAAACGATTCTAAATCTTCAATCGCGAAGAACAAGCAAACGATCGAGAATCAAACTAAAATCGCAGAAAATTAAAAAAAAAAATGACAAATTGACTTACCAATACGATTTGATCTCTGACGCGATGCAAATGCAATTCAATGAGCTTGAAAATATCGCCGGAATTCTCAAAGTTTCTCTCTAAAATCGCCGGAAAATCGAGAGAGGTGGGTCGTGGTTTTTTTCGTTTTTTGAAATCCAGAGGTGTGTGTGAAGAACGGCGTGTTTTTATACCTACGCCGCACTCGGCCATTAGTTAGCGCCGTTAACAGCTTGACTAATTAGGTTATGCCATGTGTCAAAGTAGTAGTAATTTGTAATGTTTAAAGTGTGGTAGTGTTTTTGGGTATTTAGTTGTTGAAGTAATACCAAAATGTAATTTTTCCTTTAATTTATGATGTCGAATATAGTTTCGTTATGTGGTTCTATTTGATTAGCTTTCGTTATGTGGGCCTAGATGGGCTTCATGCTTTTCTGTCTGGGGGAAGTACCATGGCGCTGGAGGTGCGCCCCCAGGGGGATAGGCCTCCGGGAGAAGTGATCCCGGAGGGTAGGCTTCTGGGAAGTGTGGTCCCGGAAGAGGGGAGTGGTCCCAGTAGCTCCTACTTCTGGGTGACATGTGGCCGATCCGGGTATGGTATGAACAGAAGTCCCCCAAGTCGTCTGTTAAGGATGCTTCCTTGACCGGGGACTTGCACAATCGCCCGACTCGGTTACATGTCATCCACGGTCTCTCCAGTGAACCGATGTGGGGTAGGAGTCCCCCAAGTCGCCGGGGAAGGAAGCAGAAGCAGAGGCTGTGTTTTCCGCCCAGAAGGTGTCTGCCGGGTAGGAAGATCGGCGAGGGTGGACCTCGAGTGATTTGAACACCCGGTCGCGGAAGGTCCGGGGTGCCCTCGGGGTCGGATGTCTTCCGGGTAGGAAGATCAGCGAGGATGGACCTCGATTGATTTGAACACCCGGTCGCCCGAAGGTCCGGGGGGTGCCCTCGGGTTCGAGGTCTTCCGGGTAGGAAGATCAGCGAGGATGGACCTCGATTGATTTGAACACCCTCGCCGGAAGGGCCGGGGGTGCCCTCTGGGTCGGAGGTCTTCCGGGAGGAAGATCAGCGAGGATGGACCTCGATTGATTTGAACACCCGGTCGCGGAAGGGCCGGGGGTGCCCTCCAGGTCGGAGGTCTTCCGGGAGGAAGATCAGCGAGGATGGACCTCGATTGATTTGAACACCCCGCCGAAGGTCGGGGGTGCCCTCCGGGTCGGATGTCTTCCGGGAGGAAGGTCAGCGAGGATGAACCTCGATTGATTTGAACACCCGGTCGCCGGAAGGGCCGGGGGGTGCCCTCCGGGTCCGAGGTCTTCCGGGAGGAAGATCAGCGAGGATGGACCTCGATTGATTCGAACACCCGCCCTAGAAAGGGCGGAGGGGTGCCCTCCGGGTCGGAGGTCTTCCTGGAGGAAGATCGACGAGGATGGACCTCGATTGATTTGAACACCCCGCCGGAAGGTCGGGGGGTGCCCTCCGGGTCGGAGGTCTTCCGGGTAGGAAGATCAGCGAGGATAGACCTCGATTGGTTTGAACACCCGGTTTTTCGAGATGCACACCATCTCCAGGCTTCCTGCCGGTTTCGCTTGGGGGGTCACTGTTGATGCCCAAATATGGCTCGGGTCAACGGTCAATGAAAGGTGTACGGATCCTTGTTCGGATTGGAGTGTATGCTTCCGGGAGCTGGGAGGCTAGCTCCGGATGATGGCTTCCGGGAGGGCCCGGAAGGTGCTTGTCCGGAAGGTGTGTCCGGATGAGGGGTGATGTCTTCTGCCTTGGCCCGACCTGGGACGGAAAGCTGGCTCCGGGGAAAGACTCCGGGGTACCTGCGCACAAAGAAAGGTTAGCACGGAAGGGCACCGGTGTGGTACCGGCCTAGATCCTCCGATGCCTAAGTCAACCGGGAAGGAGGGAGTCTCTACAGTAGAGAGGATTTTAGAGTGTAAGGAAAGACCTTGTGTTTGGGGACCCTTTACCCTTTGGAGGGTGAAGGCTATTTATAGAGGAGGGCGATGGCACCCTTGTAATTAGTGGCAATGTAGGGTGGATTCCCCACATTGCCCCTCTTCTTGGAAGCTTATGGAGGGCATGTGTCACCAAGGCATTGGTTGCCTTGGTGGGCTTCTAGGAGCTTTGATGGGCCTCTGGGAGCCTTGTTGGTGCAACCTGGGCCTGAGCTAGCATGATGGTAGGCTTCCGGGAAGGACTTCCGGGAAGGGACTTCCGGGGAAGGGCTTCCAGGGATCCGGGGGATGCACTCCCGGAAGAGAGGAGTTGTCCGAATAGCTTCCTTTCCCGAGTGACATGTGACCGGTTCGGGTATGGTATCAACAGTCACAGCCTCGTCCCGCGGGTCGTCGGGACGGCTCTCTGCCGGAGGTGCCTCCGACAGGGCAGTCGTGGCTACAGAACAGGATTCCCTGAGGGCCGGGGCCGCGCCCTTGGAGCGGTGTTTGACTGCCACAGAGTAACACCCCCTAGCAGCCCGTTGGTCTCCGCGGACGGATCCAATGCCATGGGGAGTCGGGAACTTGACCAGCAGGAGGTGGGTGGAGGGTATGGCCTTCATTTCGTTCAGGGCGGGTCGCCCGAGGATCACATTGTAAGCAGTGGGACAGTCCACCACCATGAAAGTTACCACCACCCGGGTCTGCAGGGGGAATTCGCCCAGGGTGATGGGGAGGTAGACTCTCCCGATAGGTTGGATGCAGTCCCCGGAGAAGCTCACAAGGGGAGTCTGGGTCCAGTTCATGTGGTGATCTGCAACGTTGAGGGCCCAGAAGGCCTCCATGAAGATGATGTTGACGGAGCTGCCCGTGTCCACCATCGTGCGCCCGACGTCGTAGTGGGCGATCTCGGCTCGGATGACAATTGGGTCATCGTGGGGGTATATGATCCCTTCTTCCTCGTCTTCGTAGAAGGTTATGGACTTCCAGCCAGTTTTCGGGACCTTCTCTGCCCGGTAGTTGAGTGCCATCACCTCGCGTCCGGGGTAGCAGGAGCGGGCGTACTCCTTCCTCGCACGGTTGGAGTCCCCGGCCAAGGTTGTGCCCCCACTGATGGTATTGATTTGGCGGAGCTGCTGTTGGGGAGGAGCGTGGCCTCGGAGGAATTCGTCAATCTTTCCCTCCCGGACAAGGGCCTCGACGTGATCTTTTAGTACCCGGCATTCCTCCGTGCCATGGGAATTTGCCTGGTGGTACTGACAGAAGACCCCCGTGTCCCGGGCGTTTTTCGCGGTGTCCCTCTAGAGTGGGGGTGCCGGGAGAAGGTTCCCGATGGCCGTCAAGAGAGCCTCGTAGGTGTGTTGAACGGGGTATGCTGCTCATACCGGGGGATGTACCCCTTCTTCGGACCTCGGGTCTGATAGCCACGTCCGGGACGCTGAGGAGGCGGAGGCAGGGGGTTGTGCGCCTGCTGGGTCTGGTAGACTTGCTGCCCATTCCCCCGGCTCCGCTTGTCGTGGTTGCCGTAATCGGGATGCCCTCCCTCCTTCCGTTTGTTCGGGGTGTAGGAGGTGTTCGCCTTCGGGGCCGATTGGCTGTATGTTGCCTGGGGCCTAGCAGGGGCCGCGCCATACTGTGCTGCTGGAGCAGGAGCCACGCGCGAAGTGGTTGCTTGGCCGTCTCCGATCACCGCGTGTCGCGGGTTACGCTCGGTCAGGTGCTCTGCCCGGGCATGGAGATTCGCCGTCTTCATCAGCTCGGAGTAGGTCATATCGGACTCCAGGTTGATCTGGTACAGGAAGGGGCATGGCCAGAGCCCGGACTTGAAAGCGCTCACGGCCGTCCTGCCATCGGTCCTGGGCATTTGGCGTACTCGTGACCGAACCGGCGACGTACTTCCACAGTTTCTTGTCCGCTCCCTGGACAATGGCATAGAGGTCCTCGCATGAATAGAAGGTCAAGCTCTGGCTCTGGTGTTGCTCGACGAATGCTGTCTCCATCTCGGCCATGCCGTCAATGCTATTGGACGGGAGGCGAAAAAACCAGTTGAGGGCTGCCCCCGTGAGAGTGCTGGGGAAGTAGAGGCACTGGGCCTGGTCCGAGATGTTCTTGTGGAACATGTTGGATTTGAAACTGTTCATGTGAGCGTTGGGGTATTCCCCTGGACCTCCCCCGTAGAGTGCGATCCGTAGTGAACGAGAGTCGATCTCCTGAAGCTCGGGCGTGCAAGCCAGGACCTAGTCGGTGAAGGGCCCTTCCCTGGTAGGGGTGACCTTGGGCCGTGCAATCTTCTCCTGGCGTTCCTTCGCCCGGTCATTAACGAGCTCCATGACCTGGTCCAGGAGCTGCTGGACTATGCTTTGGTCGCTCGCCGCCGGTCGTGCGGCAGGTGCGGTAGCCGGTGCTCTGGGTCCGGCCCGGGGTCGGGCGGTTGTAGTGGTACGTCCGGGCGCCTTGGCCGCTCCCGGGGCAGGTGCTGCGGTCCCGGCGGGTCGTGCTCGGTGGCTAGATTCGGCAGTTTCCTCAGGACGGGCGATGGCTGGTCCCTGCTGGATCGAGGTCGGTAGGGGAGGAGCCCCGAGACCGGGGGGATTGATGTCTCGGGTGACTACCTCGACTGCACGTCTCTCTCGGTTATCGTTGAGGAGGTCCTGGATATCGCTGTAGGCCTTAGCGATCCCTGCTTTCCGGCCAATGACGACCCGGGAATTGGCCGGGCGAGAAGGGCCAGAGTTTCCGAACAGGATCGTCCGGGTGGCGGTCGGCACCCGGGAGGTCGCCGGTTGCTTGCCCTTGGCCGGCGGCGGTGGTTGAGTGGCCGGGATAGGATCATCCGGACTGCGAAGCTGGGAGCTGGAGATTTCGGTTTGTTCCCGGGCGCACTGTTCCCGGAGGTGGCCGATGTTGACATTGGCCTCCAGCAGCTTCTGGGTCATGTTTTGGTAGTGCTCGCTGAGGACCGCGCTTCGGGACTGGAGCCGGCGATTCTCGTCCTCCAGGGTCTGGAGTCGGTGGTTCTCGGCCTCCAGGGCCTTGGCCCGTTCCTCCATCTCGTCCAGGCGCTTGGCAAGTTCGTCTCGGCTGGCTCGCCTGCCCTTCTTTTGTTGGTTGGCCGGAGGGGGTTGTCCCTCCGGGGCCTCGCTGGTTCCAGAGAGGTGTCGGGGCGGCTGACAGTGTCCTCCGGTTCGTCGTCAGGGTGATGAGAAGACATGGTTGGTCTTAGCAGCAGTAAAACACGGGGGAATTTGTTCGATTCCCACAGACGGCGCCAAACTGTTGATGCAAAAAATGGGATCAACGTCAAGGGTCCGGGTCGGACTGGAGTGTGTCAGGGAGCTAGGAGGCTAGCTTCGGATGCTGGCTTCCGGGTGGGCCCGGAAGGTGCTGCCTGGAAGGTGGTTCCTGGGACGAGGTACCTGCAGGGAAGGAAAGTAAAGCTTGGGGCACCGGTGGGGTGCCGGCCTAAGACCCTCCGAAGCTTAAGTCAGCTGAAGGAGGAAAGGAAGGAAAGTCTTAGAGGCAAGTAAGTGTTTGGTGGGAGAGAATGAACTTACTTTCACTTGTGGAAGTGAGGTATTTATAGTGAGGGGAAACCTAGGGTTCCAAGTGGGGAAGGTTGTCCCCTAGGTTACCCCTACTGGGCCTCCTGGAGGCCTAGTCAGGCCTCTAGGAGAGTAGCTGGGCCTTTGGGGGCCTTTGTCTGGGCCTGAGTGGGCTTTGCCTGGGGCCAGGTGGCCTTTGTCTGGGCCTAGATGGGCTTCATGCTTTCTGTCTGGGGGAAGTACCATGGCCCTGGAGGTGCGCCCCCAGGGGGATAGGCCTCCGGGAGAAGTGATCCCGGAGGGTAGGCTTCCGGGAAGTGTGGTCCCGGAAGAGGGGAGTGGTCCCAGTAGCTCCTTCTTCTGGGTGACATGTGGCCGATCCGGGTATGGTATGAACAGTAAAGGTCCCCCACAGAGGTGAAATCGTTGTTCAAAAAACTTGGTACTCAGCCAGCCGTCATTGAATTGGATTAAGGGTAACTAGTTGTGTGTTGTTTACCCTCAATTGTGTTTGCAAACGATATGTATATGCTCAGCATTATGTGATAACATAAATTTAAATGCTTGATGGATGGTGAATTGGTTATGTAAGCTATTTAGAACGTATTATGTTAGATTGAACTTTGCAGTATGCATTTTTGTCCTTTCATTTGAATTTCAGTTATCGGTGAATTGAGAGAGGATTGAACATTCACCTGAAAATGTGATGTAATAGTTGGAATGGAAGTTTTGACGGTGGGGCAGCTTATTAGTGATTCTTAAGGGCGTGATGATTAAGCTTTTGTTTTTCTTTAAGATTCGGCTGGGAATTGGTGCAGAGAAGAACTTAACCCATGTGTCAATTTTGGTAAATTTGATAGCTTTGTTGGGTAACTGTTAATTTGTTTTTCTTATGACTGTTTCTTTTCCATTTTGCAACTCTGATTTGTTAATGTGCTTTCAGTGATCTAAAGTTTAGCCTGCACTTTTGCAAATGCATTGCGGCCTTCAAATTGGGATTTAATTTTGTTTCTCAATTGTGGATATGGTAAAGTGATTTCAGATTCCGTATTTTCCCATAAAATTGTGATATATTAAAGACAGCCGACTGTATTTAGAACTTAGTTACAGTTTTCTATTTTTCTCTGCTTTCTGTCAATGGTTTGGTTTTATACTAATTAGTATCAGAATTCTTTGACATATATTTGGGTTCCTGTACAGGGTCAAATTCACATTCAGCCTCAGACATTATTAAATTTCAGAATTTTTTCTTAATTATGCTCATTGCATGAAACAGTTTATACATACCTTGCACATATACCTATTTTACATAACATTAGTCAAATCAGAGCCGTGGCTGACCGTGTTCCTGTCGGCCCTCAAAAACCGGGCCCCCCCCTTAAAGAGGCCCCCCAAAAATTATTTTATTGTTTTGGATTTTTTAAAAATTTTATTATCCATGTTTACAATTATTACATTTATTTAATTCAAAGGAAAAAAAATTTAGCTATTTATAATCACTCTTGGTTAGCTTTGTAGTTTTAATAAATTATGTTAGTCGAATGTTGAAATCTTTGTTGATTTTTCAGTACATGAGTAGGACGTTGAAATTTTTAACTTTGTTGTTTTGTTATCTTTTTGTTTTGTTTTGCTATCAATACTTTATCGTGGATTCAGTCTTTTCTGGAGTTTGTTATATGTTGTCGATTTGTCGTTTGCTTTTTTATTAGTAAATTTGGGCTTAAATTAGTTGCTATAGTATTTTGAAAATCAGTTGAAGGGCCCTGATAAAATTTCTGAACCAGGCCCCCAAATTTTCAACCACTGTTGATACCATACTCGACCGGTCACATGTCACCTGGAGAAGGAAGACTTTTAGACAACTCTTACCTTCCGGGAATACACTTCCCGGAAGCCTGTCCGGAAGCCTACCCTCCCGGGAACATTACTCCCGGGAGTGCCATTCCAGAGGCTCACCTTCAGGCCAACCAAGGCCCATATGCTACTCCAAACAAAGCCCACCAAGGCAACCAATGCCTTGGTGACACATGGCTTCCACAAGCCTCCAAGAGGGGGGGCAATGTGGGGAACCTACCCTACATTGCCACTAATTACAAGGGCACCATCGCCCTCCTCTATAAATACCCTTTACCCTCTAAAGGGTCAAGGGTTCCAAAAAAAGTCACTCTTCACTCTCTCTAGAATCCTCTCTACTGTAGAGATCCCCTTCTTCGCGGCTGACTTAAGCATCGAAGGATCTAGGCCGGTACCACACCGGTGCCCTTCCGAGCTTACCTCTCTTTGTGTGCAGGTTCCCCGGAGTCCTTCCCCGGAGTCAGCTTTCCGTCCCAGGTCGGGCCAAGACAGAAGACATCTCTCCTCATCCGGACACACCTTTCCAGACAAGCACCTTCCGGGCCCTCCCGGAAGCCACCATCCGGAGCTAGCCTCTCAGCTCCCGGAAACATACACTCCAATCCGAACAAGGATTCCTTCACTTTCATTGACCGTTGACCCGAGCCATTTTTGGGCATCAACAGCCACGGCTCTGAGTCAAATGCTCAATTGTATTCTGACTATGCCAAATGAGCAAAATGTTTGGTGTATTTAAGTTATGATTTATGCTGATGATTTTTTAGGCTTCATTATGTGGTAATAGCTATTGTCTTGCCTAAAATTTTCCAAATTTGTACCAACAGAGCCAACACCCTTGGACACTACATATAGGATGAGAAAGATTATCCCTGGACAAATGAAGGCAGGCCAGAAACCTTGGACAAGATTGTGCCTTATTCTATCCAAATGTTATTTATTTAACATGTAAAACAATCTTATTGATCTCAAGTTTTGACAGAATATGCCTTATTCCATCCAAATTTTATTTATTTAATGTGTACAACCAACTTATTGATAATTGCTATACCAATTTTTGTGTTAAGTTGCTTATTAAAGTTTCAGTCATTTGATTTCATTTTATTTACAGGGGTGTATTCAATTAAGATTTTAAAAGATTTTTAGGAGATTAAAAAGTCTAAAAGTATTCAACTAAAACTTTCTAGTACTTTTTAGTAATCTCTATTGCAGGTATTCAATGGATTCTTTTAACAAGTACCAAGCAATCCGCTTGTATTTAAATTATGAAGAATTTTATACAATAATAGATTCTTTAGAACTTTTTAAAGAAAAATGCGTGGTTTCACTCCATGAAAAATCCCCCCTCCCCCATCAGACTTTTCAATATTCATGGAAGACTTTTCAATCCAACCCCACAACAACCACTCAACCCCAACACGTTACCTGCAACCCCAACTCCCACAGAAACCATCCAATCCATCCTAACATTGGCTTCGGCGACGGTCTCTCCTCCCTCCTCTCCCCTAACGACGTCGGTGGCGGCGACTTTGAAAGGTTCTTCGATTAGCAGTCGAGGTCGGAGAAAACATGGTATGTACTCCGACGCACTAGGCCACGAAAGGCCATACACAACGGTGGAAACCCGTTATCTATGTATAACCAAAACTGTTAAGAAAACCAATGTAATCCTTGATACCATGATTAGATTACGGTGGAAAACCAATGTCTTAGTATTGTATAGACAACGATATATAACTTAAACTGTTGTCTAGTATTATAATAGACAACAGTTTCGTTGATTTCACCGTCATCTTTCTTATTTTAAGATAACATTTGGTTTGTTACACCGTTGTCTAGTATGGTAATAGACAATACTATCATTTTTTCAGCGTGATCTTTTTGCTTATAAGACAACATTTTGTATGTTAAAACCGTTGTCTTTTCCTTTGTAGACAACAATCGTTCATTGGTATAAAACGTTGTCTGTTCTGTTTTCTGTACGCTGATTCAACCAAAACCTCAAAATTGTAATAGGCGGTCCAATTTTGGGATCCACCATTTCCTTAACCTATCTAATTCACAATTCACAATTCTCAATCCACAAGTATTTAGAATCAACCATTACCATTCACAAATAAAGCCAATATCATTGACAATTATCAATCCAAACTATTCCATCTCTATTTGGGTACAATTTGCCCAGCAATCATCAAAAGTCACAAAAATTTTGCTGGAAAATGCACCTAGAAATGCTACCCTAAGTTAATATCATCTGTAGGTCACCAAATTCTGCAAAAAATTACCAAATCTTCCTACATTAAGTTCATGTTCACCAAATTCTGCAAAAAATTACCACATCTTCCTAAGTCAAGTTCATGCTCTACATAGATAACTGCTCAAGAAGTTTGCCCATTCGCTTCGAACTTCATCAATCTGCATCTGGGTGTATGTTGAATTGTTCCTCTTCTCCCACTGAAATGAGACATAAGGCAAATAAATACAACATATAAACCTGGAAAATGTTCTGAAAAAGGATATAAGAACAAGAAATAAAGTGAAAATACCAAATCTAACAAATTGAACTGCCTAACTTATCAAACGAGTGGTACCATACATGAAACTGCAAGTTCAAGATTCTGAACATGAACCACAAAAAACACAATTCAGACACAAAATTGGCAACCAAAATTCGACCAGCAGGGAACTTAATACTTTCCAATTACACCTTAGCTACATTTAAAGTCATACAATCAGGAGATGGCTAGTTTTCGTTAAAGCCTTACGTGTGTATTCTTCAATCATTGGCCTTCAATTGTTTTGCATACACAGAACAAAAGAGATTTCAGATAGGGGTGGGATCGGGATGATCCCGATCCCGATTACGAAAATCCCGATCCCGTCCCGATCCCGATTAGAGGCTAAAAATGATCCCGAATCCCGTCCCAATTGAGTCGGGATCCCGACAATAAAATCCCGATTAAGTCGGGATCCCGATCGGGAAACCCGATAAATCCCGACAATTGAATCTCAAGTATAATATGAAATTTTAAACTTTTTTTTGTGCATAAATTTATAATGTAAACTAACAAGTACAACTTATACATGATGAAAATAAAACATACTAACATAGTAATACAATAACTTGAGGGTGTGTGTGGCTTCTTCTATTATCATGAAGGCCATGTGGCCATGAAGGTGTGTGTTGGCGTGGGGAGAGAGGGAGAAAACCGAAAAAAGAAACAAAAAGTAGAGAATACGTAGAACTTGGAAGAAAATGGTTGAACTGTTCAGAGCCCGAGAAAACCACTTTATGTTGTTCAAATTAAAAAAATTTCTTCTTGAAAGTTGTTCATTAACTCGATTCCTATAACATACCAAAAAATCAGATTAATCAGATCACTGTAGCTACTTCAGTTAGGGTAAGAATTAAAATATTAATAAAAAATAATTAAATAATATATAGTGTCGGGATGTCGGGATCCCGACTTTTTTCAAAAAAAATCCCGATCCCATCCCGACTCAGTCGGGATCGGGATTGTCGGGATCGGGATCGTCGGGATCGGGATCGGGATCGGGACGCGGGATTCGGGATTTTTTCCCACCCCTAGTTTCAGATACTTCTTTTGCAATGCATTGTATACACCTACAAATATATTATGTAAGACATAGGAGTTCATAACTAAACAAGACATATAAAACCAAAATCTCATAGCAAATTTCAACTAAATGAACTGATATGAAGGCACAAAAAATCAATGACCAGTGAGTTCAACAATTCTGTACCTTTTTCCTTCCAATCAATAAGTCTGCAAGACTCAGCATCCATAGGCATCAGCTTTTTGATTCTCTGATATAAGATGTCAAAAAATTTCAAAGAAAATCACCAACCGACATTCAAAATCATGAAGAAAGCTATAACAAGCTTGGATTATCAACGAAATTACCTAGAGCTGGAACAGACTTACCATTGAAGTACTTCTCTGGGAAAAGTCATCTGATGTAACTGATATTGAATATAGCAATACGAAGCAGGTCTCTCATCTAAGCTCAAATCAAACCCCAAAAAAAATCAGAATTCAGAATCAATTCATTACTAGTGACAATTTCATTATCCTAATCATCGAAATCTAGTGGTACAAGTGAGATTTCAACAGATTTAACACGTTTCTTCAATCAAATATACTTGTATATGCTACAAAATTCGGAAACAAGAATACAAACTTCAGGAAGTAACTAAGAAAACCAAATATGAAGTTCCGAAAACAGAATACTGACAAAACATTGATATGACTGTAATTAGCATTGAAGAGATAAACCGGGCATAGAAACGTTATCAGATAATTAACTCCAAGTAGAGAAGTCAAACCCTACAAAACTATGCAATCAAGATGAAAAGTACATATTCATGTGCATTGGTACCCTTAATAACAAGTTAACAACCAAGCAGAAACCGAACCATTCTTGCTCATATGGGCTAAAGCCAGACGCTTTCACCCATTAATTCCATGAATATCAACAATACAACTCTGTAAACCAACCAAATATATTCCCCAAACCAAAAAAAACAAACTGCCAACTTAATTAGCTTCTATATATGCGAAAATCGAACCTTTCAAGCAAAAGAATCAGAATTTGAAACTTAGCAAACTCAAGAAACCTGCATTTAAGAGAAACTAATGCTGCAGTACTCATTTCCAAAGCACAAGTGATAAAGCATTCCAAAAATTCAATAAACCTCTCAACCAGAGCAAGAATCAATCAATGCAATACTTGCATTAACCAAAATTTCAACCAAACCCATTTCATTAAACACTAAACCCAACATGTTCATTGCTTTTTCAAGGACACATTTCAAAAATGTTCTCAGCAACCAAACAGCCCAAGAAATCATAACCAAGCACAAAGACAATACAATTTGCAGAGAATGTGGGTTACCTTTCTGCCACGAGCAAACCCCTCCATGTCCACCGACACTGAATCACTCAAATCCCCCATTTTTCTCTCTCTAGAAAGTCTCAAATGGTTGAGGCATTGCGTTTGGTTTCCCTGGCTTTTATATATACAATACAAATACGATTTTTTTTCAATCTTCTGTCTTTTAAATGCTGACTCGGCAGTGGACTCGCCCGAGTTGCAAACCGAGCCACTGACGCTTAATCCCACAACGCTCACGAGCGGTCCGTATCCATATGAACATGGGTTTTGGCTCAACCACGGACGCGGGTTCAGATTTAACTAAACTTTGAAAAAAATCAGGTTGAAATCGGGTTAGTTAAGAGGGAAGAAGAGGCCGACAGTTTTTTGTAATTTTACTAAACTTCGCAAAAATCGACTTGAAACTTCAATCGAAGAGAGATTGAGCTCGAATTGGAAGAAAACTAAACGATAACAGATAGAATTCAAGTAAACAAGACACGACATACTCGAAATTTCGAAAAAATTACAAACAACAGCTTCCAGAGATCGTCGATTCTTACCAGAAGAAGCGAGTCATGCTCGGTGATCTCCGCCTCCTTCAATTTCTGAGCAACGATCTGAGGAAACAAAAACAAATAACGAGTGTCAGTGAGACCCGATTTCAACAATCAGACCGAGCAAAATTGACGAGGACGATCAAATTCGAAGCTCAGAATGTGACCATTCGAACCTCCCTTCTTCTTCGCTCCGTATCAAAATCGACGAGGAGAACGAAATCAAATCTGAAACCCTAGAAATTGGGAATTTTGAAAATTAGAAAAATTGTGCCTCTAACAGCAAATTGAATTCAATGAAAACAGAAAACTGCAAAGAGGCGGCGACGAAAGTCGCGCCGCCTGGAGAGGAGGCGACGAAGGTCATCGCCTGGAGAGGAGGCGACGAAGGTCATCGCCTGGAGAGTAGGCGATGAAGGTCGCGCGGCCTGGAGAGAGGAGGCGGAGATAAAGCAGCGAAGGAGAGAGAGAAAAAGGGTTTTGGAGGATATAAAAGAGCATGATAAATTATAGGGGACACGGAGGGAATTTTAGCGAACAATTTTAATGGTGAACAGTATCTTCCGTGTTTTGGTTTCGATTCCCGCATTTTTATGAGACAACGAATGTGCGACAAACTGTCATCTGTTCTTTGGGTTTATTGATTTTGAGACTGTTTAGATAACAAAAAAAGATCAAAGTGTTGTCTATGTACAAAGATTACAGTTTTCAAAGATTTTGTTATCTCTCGAGTGTTATGTATTGCATTTCGTGGCCTAGTGACGGGTTTCTTGATGTTGAACTTGCCGGAACCGCCTTCCTTCCAGCGAGAGACAAATTAATAGTTATCATATGTAATGTCAGCCGCTGTCTTGTTTTATTCTCAATTACAGGATCAAAGAAAGATGGGCAAATTATTCAGCTGCTTTAAGCCGCTTCAATCTAGGAGAAGCAAGCGACAGTTGCGCAACGACAACCGCAACCAAACTTGTTCCAATAGGTGCAGCAGATGGCTGTACTACCGGACGGCATCAATGCAAAGATTGTACATCATTTGAGCGTAAGTGATAGAATACGTTTGAGCATTGTCTGCAAGTCTTGGGGGCCTATTGCAGTGCTAAGAGACATCCCAATTTTTTGAATGATCACAAATGAAAGTTTACAGAATCGATCTTCGTATTTCGTACTACAAGAACACACAAAATCCAGAGGCAATGCAACTTCAAGTCATTTTGCATGATTTTAAGATTCAAATGCATGTATTGAAAAGATTGCAGCAACCACGACCAAGGCAAATAGAAGAGAAGAAATAGAAGAGTGGAAATTTACAGAGGTAGAAGTAGGCCAAAGCAAATATAATGAAACAAATTGCAGCAGACATTAAGAGAATGACTAATTGATATGGACCGCCCAGGCGGAGGCTGAAGAGGCGGCACCATAATCTTAACAAAGTAAATGTTAACTTCAAAAGATTATGATGCTCCTCCTCCGCCTCCTCTATCCTTATTTGATTAGTCATTTTATTGAGCTCTCTGATGCAATATCAACACGAGCCGAGCCAAGGGCTCGATCAAAAGCTTGGCTCGTTTGAGCTCGCATCGTAAATGAGTCGAGCTCGCAATTTTTTAATGAGCCGAGCATGAGCTTTCATCCATGAAGTTTATGCGAGCTTGAGGTTCAGAAATTTTGTGCGAGCCGAGCTTGAGCACCATGGTGCTCGGCTCATTTACACCCCTACATACTCCATAACAATACAACCAGCATAGATCCAACGATCACATCAACATATCATATAAGCATATAGGAGTAAACATGCTCAAACAATACTCATACACCATATAGCATCAACCAACCAACATATCACCAATGCATACACACACACACACATATATATATATATATATATATATATATATATATATATATATATATATATATAAACACCCAAACATGCTCAAACAACAATCAAAACCAAAACCCGTCCACTCACAGAAAGGCTGGGCGATCGTCGTCGTCGTCCGTAGGGTCGGGTCGGTTATGCTGGTTTCTCGGGAACTGATCACCCAACAATTCCAATAAATAACGACTAACACACGGAACGATAAGAATAACCGTAAAAATGCTAATTCTCCACATTTTACTTAATTGGGGTATAACCATATCTCATATTGCGAAACAGAGCTCGTCATTAAATCCGGAACGTCGTTTCCCCTCGAAAAGTGGTCGTCCACCCTGGTCAACGCGGGTCAACGGCTGCTGACGTCAGCAACGGCGTGTTGACGTGGCGCCGGCTCAACGCTGAAGTGGAATCCACGTGGCTCTGACGTCAGCACCGATGCTGACATCATCACCGATGCTGACGTCATCACCACCGTGCCGCCGTCACTGTCGCCGGAAACTGGGAATTTTCTTGTGACTATTCATCCGATTTCCTCTAACTTTCTCATTTCTTCACCAAATTCAATGATTTTTATGTGAAAACGCATCTACGGAAACCAAGGAATCAAAAAATCCAACTTTCAAGACTCACCTCGCACTGTGCTGGCCGGAAACATGCCAGAAAGTTTCCGGTTTCCGTTCTCCTCTTTACCGGCGTTTCTGAAGGTTGCCGCCGCCGATCCTTGGTGCTCCGTGCTTGTGAGGATGAGGGAACATGTTTTTGAGGTTTTTTTTCCCAATTGGGTGCGGGATCGATTTCCCTTTTGGGAAGCTGGACTAAAGAACCGGGTTTTAAAAAACCCCAAAAATATCTTCTCCAAACTGACCAATCCCAAGCTGGCACATGGCACTTCACTCACTACTCCCCAATTTCGTTTTTCGTCCGTAACAGCTTCGTTACAACTCGAAATTTGATTTCGTCTTCGCAGACGCGTTCGTATCGACGAGCTCTTCACGGAGTACAATATCGAACATGAAATTCCTTATTGTTCAAAAGTCAATCGTTTGACCAATAAAGGTATTTTGGTCATTTCACTATTTTTGGGGATTTTTCGGAACGGGTCGCATCAAGTTGATGATTTAAAAATCGTATGGGACGGAGTTCCTGGAGTATACGATGCACACAAAGATGAATATTTCACACTTCGAGCACTTTTATTGTGGACTGTCAATGACTTTCCTGCATATTGTAACTTGTCGGGTCATGTTAGACTTGTTATGTTCACTATTGACAACATAACTATAGTTGCTGCATAGCATAAAGACTACTGAAGTGGTGGGTGACAATGAAAGGAATGCCTCGACATGCCGCTGGTCCGACCTCCGTTAGCTATGAGTTTGAGGGAGAAAACAATAAACTATGAGGAAAAGCCTCAGTTAGTGGACAAAAATAAGCTTTTAAAGAATAGTCCATAAAAACTGTTTTATAAACACAACTTAACAACAAACTAATCTTCGAATACAAGTACTAGTGAATAGCCACAATATGCTGATAAGGAAAAACTTAAACTTTACAATAATAATCAGAAAAATATCATCAATACTGAAAATACCGAGATGGAGCAATAGCTAGAAAACCCCGCCATCAATACCGAAGAAGCTAACCTCGCTGATGCGAGTTGGCCACACGTGAGGAGCACCCTCAAGACCCACGTGAGCCGGCCACTCCTGAGGAGCACCCTCAAGACCCATGAGTGACAATGTCATACGCGCGCAGACTGCCCCCAAAGGGGCGAAGCATCCTGACACACGGCCCAAAGCCTATATGTGTGCCCTGATGGGTCCCAAAGACCTAACTCAGCCACATGTGAGGAGCACCCTCAAGACTCACATGTGACGAAGGCGATGACATAAGGAGCACCCTCAAACTTGTGTCATGATTGGCTACATATGAGGAGCACCCTCAAGTAGGGCTGGCAAAAAAACCCGACCAACCTGACCCGACCCGACGCCCAACCCCATATACGATTTTGCCCAACCCGATCTAGTCCCGACCCAAAAAGTTGGGTTTTTTGCCCGACTCGATAATTATAGAGTTCGGGCTCGGGCATGAAACTCAAAACCCGATGGGTACCGACCCGACCCGACCTTTTTTTTATTTTATTTTATATTTAATTATATATATATATATATACCCTTTTTATTTTGTATTTCTCATTTCTCTCTCTCTCTCTCTCTCTCTCTCTCTCTCTCTCTCTCTCTCTCTCTCTCTCTCTCTCTCTCTCTCTCTCTCTCTCTCTCTCCGTTTCTGCACTCTCGGCTTTCTGATCTAGCCGATGAAGAACCTGCGCCTTCGTCGCCGACACCAATTCAACCCCAGCCGATGAAAAACCCATCACCGCTCACTCACAGCCTCCATCGCCGACAACAATTCAACCCCAGCCCTATCACCAACACCTGCAGTCCTCGATCTCCATCTCGCTTCGACCGGCCGTGGCACATCTCGACGGCGTGGAGGAGCCCATCGAGCGATCTGATGAGCCGGATCGAGCAGATCGAGCGCGGGCTAAGGCTGATAGTGCCGGCACTAGCGGCGCCTGCGACATCTGGATAGCCAACGACATCTGCTTCTTCCCCCTCTTCGACATAGGTTGTTGATTGTTTAATGAATTGTTGCTGGATTTCTTGTTGTTGATTAGGTGGTGGTGGTGGGCATTCGTCGTTTGCCCAAAATTAGGCCGTTTCTGTATTGAAAGCCATTGACAAAGGTGGCACGGATTGTATTGCTTTCGGAGCTCAGCCACTGTTGGGAAATCCCCGACCCGGCCCGAAAATACCCGACGGGGTCGGGGTACGATCATCGGGACCCGACGCCTATCGGGGTCGGGGTCAGGATCGAGGTGGAGAATGGGAGCCCGAGGGGGTGTCGGGTCGGGCGTCGGGATGGGGGTTTTTGGGTCGGGACCCAACCCGATCCCAGCCCTACCCTCAAGATCCATATGTAGCAAGTACCGATGCTCAGCATAATGGTGGTTTAAGAACCATGTATACAAAGATACTCCATCTCCTCATATGTATACAATATCAGGAAAACACTCATAAAGTATGCATGACTCCTCCTTATGCATGTTCTCAAAACCATTAGGAAGTCTCAAAGGTGATCTTATATAGTATTAGAATCCTTAGGAGGCTAGGGTTTTGGCCGAAATCCCAACCCAACTGGGCCGTTGAAATTCCAATCTGGTTGGTTGAAAACCTTATCTTGCTTTGGGCAGAAACGACGTTCTTTTGCTTCGGCTTAAAGTCAGCTGATTCTCCTAATTGGCCAAGGACTCGAACTCCTTGATGGCCAAATAGACCAAGAATCCTTTGTTGGCTGGGAGCTCAGTCACTTTAATGGCCGATAAGACTTTTTCAAGAGAAATCCTCAAATGATGAAACATAGTGTATTGAGGATAGGCCGATGACCCAGCCGATAATCCGACCGATGAGTAAAAAACTTGGTGGCCAAGAGAGAAACCTTTACTAATGATCTAGTATGATTGTTGACCCTCTAAATAGGCCAATCAAAGGAATAGAGCAAGCACGTCGAAATGCAAAATAGTCTTGTTTGGGCCTGAATTGTGCAGCTAGGCCAAGACAAAGATTTGTGCCGATGTGCAGTATTGATATAAAGCCTTTTAGTGGCTAAACCTAGAAGAAGGCGGAAGATTGCGGGAGAATCCTGTTGATGCCCAAAAATGGCTTGGGTCAACGGTCAATGAAAATGAGTGGATCCTTGTTCGGATTGAAGTGTGAGCTTCCGGGAGCTAGGAGGCTAGCTCCGGATGGTGGCTTCCAGGAGTGCCCGGAAGGTGCTGGTCCGGATGACGGGTGATGTCTCCTGCCCTGGCCCGACCTGGGACGGAAAGATGGCTCCGTGAATGGACTCCGGGATACCTGCGCACAAAGAAAGGTAAGCACGGAAGGGCACCGGTGTGGTACCGGCCTAGATCCTCCGATGCTTAAGTCAGCCGGGAAGAAGGGGTCTCTACAGTAGAGAGGGTTTCTAGAGAGAAAGGAATGACCTTGTGTTTTTGGGACCCCTTACCCTTTGGAGGGTGAAGGGTATTTATAGAGGAGGGCGATGGCGCCCTTGTAATTAGTGGCAATGTAGGGTGGATTCCCCACATTACCCCCTTCTTGGAGGCTTGTGGAAGCCATGTGTCACCAAGGCATTGGTTGCCTTGGTGGGCTTTGTTGGGAGTAGCGCGTGGGCCTCGGTTGGCCTTAAGGTGGGCCTCTGGACTGACACCCCGCGGGAGGCAGGTCTCCGGGAGTATGGTACCCGGGAGGACCTTCCGGGAATAGGCTTCCGGACATGCTTCCGGGGAAGGGCTTCCGGAAGGTGGGAGTTGTCCAAAAGTCTTCCTTTCCCGAGGTGACATGTGGCCGGTCGGGTATGGTATCAACAGGAGTCCCCCAAGTCGGCGGTCAAGAGTGCTTTCTTGGCCGGGGACTTGTGCAGTTGCCCGGATCGGTCACATGTCGCCAGGAAGCCATCCGAGGGGACCGATGTGGTGTAGGAGTCCCCCAAGTCCCCGGGTAAGGAAGTTGGATTGCGATGTGCGCTGTGTTGAGGCTGTCGGGAGGATCTAGTCGGGAAATTCCGGGTGAGTCCGGGTGAGTGGAGAAACACGAGGCTGGTCCCTCGATTGGTTTCGGTAACCGGGTGCCCGGTTGATGCGGAGATGGCACCCGGGTTTCAGGGGAAACACGAGGTTGGTCCCTCGATTGGTTTCCATAACCGGGTGCCCGGTTGATCCGGAGATGGCACCCGAGTTTTTTGCTGGGGATGCCGGACGTTGTGCCTTGGGCGAAATGCTTCGCTGAAGCGAGCTCTGAGTTGAGTCGGCTGCATGGAGGACGCGTGGCACAGTGTGGTGATGCCACGCCGTGCAGGGGCTTCCACGCGGCAAGCATGCAGGGGTGCACGTGCCGGCAGGCAGGCGAAGGGGTGCCGGGTATGCGAGGAATCGCGAGCATTGATGAGCCGCAACGCTTCGGGAGAAGTGAGAAGGCGCCGGAATGCGAAAAGGTGTGAGCATTTATGAAGTGTGACTCCTCGGGTTGCGCGAAGCGTCGGGTGGTCGAGTATATAAGGGGAGAGCAGGACTCATTTTCTGTTACGTTGCGAAAAATTCTCCAAATCTCTCTCAAGCACTCAGAGCCCGGCACACATTCCAGGCGAATCCGGAAATCAGCAGTTCGCGTCCGGAAGTAGAATTCCATCTTTTCAAGGTAAATTTCTGAACTGTTTAGATCAAACATAGGAATTTTCTTGAGTTTTGCTTTGAATCTGGGATGAACAATGATGAACATTGATGAACTTGCTTATCCCGGGTAATTTTGATCCATTTTGTCGACGTCCGGATTAGGAATGCTGTTTATGGCCGGTAGTCGTCCGGCTTCCCGGGCATGGGGGGAGCCGGTTAGGAAGAGTTGTATATTTATTTTCCTTTTTTCCTTTTGTAGTGTAAGTGTCTTGCGAAAAAATGTCTGCCATGTCTGGAAACAGTGGGAGTGACAGCTTCGAACTCCGTCCAGGAGATTCATCCGCTGAACTATGCCCTACTCCAAGTTATATTCCCTGAAGATGAACAGGCTCAGGAGGAGGTCGGCAGCAGTGAGGTGTTGCCTCAGGGGGAGGCCGGACCGTCCGGGGCGGGCTCCTGGTGCCGGAAAGGATTTTGGCCGGATCTACCGGGAGCGACGGGAGGCGGAGGCGCTTGCCCGGGAGATGGCGGGGGCAATTCCGGATGAGGACGTTCCGGAAGATGAGGACCAGGAAGACGTCCCGGAAGAGGAGGGCGACCAGGAGGAGGAGGAGGAGGAGTGGGAGATTCCGGATGAAGGGGCGGATGATGCTCCGGAAGAGGAGGAAGAGGTCCCGGAGGCTGTGCCTGTGCCAGTTTCGGGCTCCAAAGGGAAGAAGAAACAGAAGGCCAAGTCCCAGAAGGGCCTGGCGACTCCCACCGGCCACTGGATCGACCGGAAGTGGCTGGTTAATGAACTGACCGAGAAGAAGATGGCTCAGTTGAGGGAGGAGTATGACATTCCGGACTTCGTGGAGCTGCGGATTCCGAAGTATGATCCGTCCGGAGACATTCTTTTCGAACCCGGAGGGTGGGGAGGCCCTGGTATTTGCGGATGCGTTTGGGTATGGGTTGCGCCTACCCATCCATCCTTTTCTTCAAATGTTTTTACATCGTGCCGACTTGGCACCGGCGCAGCTGGGTCTGCATGGCTGGGCGCGGTTGATAGCGACGTACATCCTGTTCATGGAACATGGACTGGATGAGCCGTCCTACAACCAGATCCGGACAATCTGGGGCATAATACCCTCCGGCTTCTACCGGGGGATGGTTGTGCTTTCCTCCAACCTGGAGGTGCCCGGTGATGAGAAGGCGTTGATGGCGGAGGCGCACAGGAGGTTGGCAGCCGATTGGAGCAAAGACCTGGGGGAGCACCGGTCGACCATCCTGAAGGATTTCCCGAAGTTTATTGCCGGGATTCCTAATACTCATAAATTCTGGATGAGGAGGTTCTTCTTCGCGTCCGGGTGGAGGGCGGCGCCTGGGGTTGAGCCGCCGTGTCCCATCCGGTCACAGTGGCAATACGTGCCGACGGGTGTGTAGAGATAGGATTGCCTGTAGTATTAATTTTGGAAACGGTGGCCGGAGACTAACAGTTTGCTTATTTTGTTTCAGGCAAGAAGAAGAGACCGGTGTCTGAAGAGTTTCCGTTGTCGGTTGAGGAAGCAGCAGCCGTTAAAGTGCTGAGGAAGTTGCCGCGAGAGGAGAGGCAGTTGGATCTGTTGCTGACTGAAGAGTTGTTAGTCCGGTATAATTTTGTGATGGGTAAGTATCATTCCCGGATAGTGTTGTGACCGGAAGTAAGTGACCGGAGATAATGACTTAGTCATTTCTTTGTGTGTTTCTTCGCAGCTTGGAGGAGGTGGTGACCGTTCCCATGGTAAGGGGAAGCATGACAAGCGGGACAAGCAGGAGGGGCATTAGGGAAGGAAGGGCGGTCCACGGGGAGGGGCGTCAGGCTGAGGAGCCCCGGGGGTCTCATCCGTCCTGGCAGCGGGGGAGAAGAGGGCGGCATCCGGCAAGGAAGGCGGCCGGGAGGAGAAGGAAGCCGCCTGGCTGAAAGTCCCGAGACGGCCGGGAAGGGTGGCTCGTCCGCGCCCGGGAGAAGGTGTCCGGCTTCGGAGGGAAGGGGGTTAGGGAGCCCCGGGAGTCCTGGGACAAGCTTCGGCAAAGGCAGCCGGGAAGCGGCCGGCGGCGGCGGAGGCGGTGCCACCATCGGTGAAGAAGTCCCGGGCGGGGATGCTCCTCTGTGGCACCGGCTGCCAAGGCACCCTTTCCGGTGGGCGGGGATGGAGAAGATTCTCGAGGCTCCTGATCCCTTCGAGGCTGCCCCGGAAGGTGCTGGGGGGAATACGGATCCCCTCTTCGGGCATGTCGCGCCGAAGATCTCCCGGCGGAAGGAGGAGCTGGACGCTCTCTTTGAGCGGTTCCAGCCACTGGAGTCAGTGGAGGCCCCCTCCCGGCGCCGGAAGGATAAGGAGGTGAACGTGGCTGTGCCCCCGGTGATGTGGACTTTATCAATGACATCCTCCTCGGCATCCGGTCGACCGGAAATGTGTTCACGGCTGGCTCCCGGACGGGCGACGTCCGGCCGAATATGGCGATCCCGATGATGGCTCATGTAAGTTCCCGGATACCGACATTTTGTATTTTTTGTTCATATATGTATTTTGTGTCGGGAAGGTAACACTTCGCTGCTTTGTGTAGGCCATGTGGGAGCTGAAGAGGGAAGCCCTGGAGAGAGCCCTGGAGGAGAAAATTCAGACCATCATTGGGCTCCAAGGCGGCGAAGGAGCGCAAGGAGAAGGAGCTTGCCCGGGAGAAGACGATGAAGCAGGAGGCCATGAGGATCCGGGAGGAAGAGGCCGATGCCCTGGGCCCAGGCGGAGGAGAGGGAGATCAAGCTGCTTGAAGAAAATGCCGCCCTCCGTGCCCGGGTGGTGGCACTTGAGGCCTCCAGTTCCTCCTCTCCGGCTGCTGATCCGGAGATCCTCGCCTCCTGGGGGTTGCGAGTCCCGGTTTGCTGGTACAAGTTCCTGATGGGTGTGTTCAACAAGGGTGTTGAATTGGACGACAGTTATGAGGCTCACTTCGGTGGGCCTTTTGACCCGGTTGAGCCCACTCATGCAGAGATGCAAGCCTTCCGGGACTTCGCCGAAGTTGTGGTCGAGGCGGATAGCCCGGAAGAAGAGCAGGTCGAAGAAGGGCCCCCGCCGGGGACGAAGTCCCGGTTGAGGAGGAGCAGGATGGGGACGGGGCCCCAGCCGGGGAGCAGCCAGCCGGGGACGAGCCAGCCGGGGATGAGCCAGCCGAGGGGGAATGCCGGAGAGGAGCCAGCCGGGAAGGATGCCGCAGGGGATGAGCCGCCACCGAAAGAGAACTGAGCCCGGGAGACAGCAGTTTTTTATTTTTTTCTGCACTTTTTTATATATGCCTTTGCATGAGACAATTTGATTTCTAGTTTGTAATAACTTTAATCCGGAGCCATGGGGCGGTTTCCGGATTTGCTTTCCTTTCTGTTACTGTGTGGATATTTACCAGCGCTAGTATAGCGGTTTCCGGGTTTTAATGGATGCTTGCATTCCCCTTTTGTTTTTTTTTTTTTTGAATGAGTGCTCATTTTTTACCAAGTCTCTTGGTCGAGACGACTGATAAAGGTGAAACCATCTCCTTGTTCGAAGTGGATGGTTTCGGTCAAATGTTACCGGGGCCGACAGGCTTTCTCCGGGTTTGATATGAATAGCATGTTTATTTTGCTCGGGCTCCTTGTTCGGAGTGCAGGAAAATAAACCATCAGGATGGGATATGCAAAAATACCCGGGCTCCTTGTTCGGAGGGGGGTGATTTCATTCAAAAGATTTTTAACAAATGATTACAAACGATCTAAGGTTGCCGGGAGCAAGGGCCGGGCAATTACTAAAATCGGACATATTTGAGGTGGTCCGCATTCCATGGGTGGCCGAGAGTGCGGCCATGGGAATCCCGGAGCTCATAGGTTCCTCGGTGGCAGACCCGAGTGATCTCGTAGGGGCCTTCCCAGTTAGGGCCGAGGGTGCCGAGTCGGGTTTCCTTGGTCGTTGGAGAGACCTTTCTGAGGACCCAGTCCCCGACTTTGAATGTTCGGTTGCAGACTCGGGCATCATGGTACCGGGCGATGCGTTGCTTGTAGATCAGGTTCCGGGTCTGGGCCCGGTCCCTCTGCTCCTCGAGCAGATCGAGGCTGATGGCCAGGCTTTCCTCGTTCTGCTCGGGTTCAAAGTTCCCAACCCGGAGAGTGGGTTCGGTGATCTCGATGGGGACCACCGCCTCACTGCCGAAGGCGAGTGAGAAGGGTGTCTCATCGGTGGCAGTCCGGAAGGTGGTCCGGTAAGACCAGAGGACCTCATGAAGGAGATCAGGCCAGCACCCCATAGCTTCGTCAAGCTTGGTTTTGAGGGTTTTCTTGATGATTTTGTTGATGGCCTCAACCTGGCCGTTGGATTGAGGGTGTGCCGGGGATGAGAACCGGAGGTTCACACCGATGTGTGCACAAAATGCCCGGAAGACCTGGCAGTCGAATTGAGGACCATTGTCGGTGATGATTGCATGGGGTATGCCAAACCGGCAGATGACATGCCTCCAGATGAAGCTTTTCATTTTGGCAGCAGTGATTGTAGCCAAGGCTTCGGCCTCGACCCACTTCGTGAAGTAGTCCACGGCCACGACTGCAAACCGGACTTGGTCTTTCCCGGCGGGCATGGGCCCAATGAGGTCGAGGCCCCATTGGGCAAAAGGCCAAGGGCTCACAATCGGGGTGAGTGGTTCAGCCGGCAGGTGAGGGATGGTCGCGAAGCGCTGGCACTTTTCGCATTTCTGGACGAAGGCACGGGCATCGGCACCGAGGGTTGGCCAGTAGTATCTGTTGATGCAAAAAATGGATCAGCGGTCAAGGGTCCGGGTCGGACTGGAGTATGTCAGGGAGCTAGGAGGCTAGCTCCGGATGCTGGCTTCCGGGTGGGCCCGGAAGGTGCTGCCCGGAAGGTGGTTCCGGGGACGGAGGTACCTGCACAGGAAGGAAAGTAAAGCTTGGGGGCACCGGTGGGTGCCGGCCTAAGACCCTCCGAAGCTTAAGTCAGCGAAGGAGGAAAGGAAGGAAAGTCTTAGAGGCAAGTAAGTGTTTGGTGGGAGAGAATGAACTTACTTTCACTTGTGGAAGTGAGGTATTTATAGTGAGGGGAAACCTAGGGTTACAAGTGGGGGAAGTTGTCCCCTAGGTTACCCCTACCGGGCCTCCCTGGAGGCCTAGTCAGGCCTCTAGGAGGCTGGTTGGGCCTCTGAGGGGCCTTTGTCTGGGCCCAAGTGGGCTTTGCCTGGGGCAAGGTGGTCTTTGTTGGGCCTAGATGGACTTCATGCTTTGCTGTCCTTGGGGAAGTACCATGGTCCTGAGGTGCGCCCCCAGGGGATAGGCCTCCGGGAGGGGTGACCCCGGGGGGTAGGCTTCCGGGAAATGTGGTCCCGAAAGGGGGGAGTGGTCCCAGTAGCTCCTTCTGGATGACATGTGGCCGGTCCGGGTATGGTATGAACAGTATCCTTGGCGGATTATTTTGTGGGCCAAGGCTCAGGCACCGGAATGGTTGCCGCATATGCCCTCGTGGACTTCCTGGATGACCCTGGAGCCCTCGGCCGGTGTTAGACACCGAAGGCAGGGTTCCGAGAAACCTCTCCGGTAGAGTTTCCCCTGGATGACGGTGTATCTCGCAGCCCGCCTTTGCAGGCGTCGGGCTTCAAGAGGATCTGCCGGGAGCGTTCCTTTGGTCAGGAAGGTCCGGATTGGTTCCATCCAGCTGGTGTCAGGCTCGATTTGCATGACGCCGAGCGATAGGGAGCTCGGGGAAGTTAGAGTCTCAACCGGGATGCTCCTCCTGGCAGGTTCGGAGATAGCCGATGCCAAACGGGAGAGGGCGTCGGCATGGTTGTTTTCTGATCTTGGGATCTGGTTGATCTCGTACGACTTGAACTGGCTCAAGTGGTAGGTGACCTGGGCCAAGTAGGAGGCCATGGAGCTGTCTTTGGCGGCGAAGTTCTCGGTCACTTGGTTGACCACGAGTTGAGAATCGCTGTAGATGGATACTTGTTCCGCACCGACTTCCTTGGCGAGCCGGAGGCCGGCAAGGAGAGCCTCGTACTCGGCGACATTGTTGGACGCCCGGAAGGCTAGCCGGAGAGAGTACTCGAAGGTGTCCTTGTTCGGAGAGACGAGTAGAATCCCCGCACCGCATCCCCTGGCGTTGGAGGATCCATCGACATATAGTTTCCAACCCGGTTTGTCCGGGTTGGAGGGTGCTTTTTCCCGGATAGCCGTGGCAGGAGATGTGCTCACCGGCACGGCATCAGTTGTGGCCAGATGGGTGAATTCCGAGACGAAGTCGGCGACAGCTTGGCCCTTCTCGGCTGCCCGGGGGCTGAAGGTGATATCGAATTCGCTCAGCTCCACAGCCCACTTGACAAGGCGACCCGAGGTTTCGGGTTTCTGCAGCACTTCCGGAGGGGGTGGTTAGTGAGAACTGAGATGGAGTGTGCCTGAAGTAAGGGCGGAGCTTCCCGAGCAGATGAGGGGCTAGGGCAAGCTTCTCGATTCCGGGTCTGGAGTTCCGGGTCAGTCATGGGATTTGCTGTGTATATATTCTGGATGCTCGACCTTATCCACCTCCTTGATAAGGACCGAGGATACCTGCCGATGGCAGAGACGGAGAGGTACAGAGTTAGGACGTCTCCATGGTCAGGTTTGGCGAGTATCGGGGCTTTGCTCATGTACTCCTTCCCCGGGCGAAGGCTTGATCGCACTCGGGGTCCAAGTGGACGAGTTTCTGCCCGGCCTTGAGGACTTTGAAGAATGGGGCGCACCGGTCGGTGGCCCGGGAAATGAAGCGGGAGAGAGCAGCTACCCGGCCGTTGAGGCTCATGACATCCTTCTGTTCCTTGGGGTCTCCATGTCGATCAGGGCCTTGATCTTTTCCGGGTTGGCCTCGATGCCGCGTTGGCTGATCATGAAGCCCAGGAATTTGCCGGATCCCACGCCGAAGGCGCACTTGGCGGGATTGAGGCGCATGTTGAAATGCTTGAGCTTGTTGAACATGGCGGAGAGGTCCCCGACATGCTCCCCGGAGGTTTTGCTCTTGACCAGCATGTCGTCTACGTAAACCTCCATGGTCTTTCCGATGAGATCGGAGAAGACGGAGTTTACGAGCCGTTGGTAAGTGGCACCGGCGTTCTTGAGCCCGAAGGGCATCACTCTGTAGCAATACAGTCCCCGGTCGGTGACGAAGGCGGTGTGCTCCTGGTCACCCGGGTGCATGAAGATCTGGTTATACCCGAATATGCGTCCATGAAGCTCAGGAGCTCGTGCCCGGCAGTGGCATCGATGAGCTGATCGATGTGAGGAAGCGGGAAGCTGTCCTTCGGGCAAGCCTTATTCAGGTTGGTATAGTCGACGCACATCCGCCATTTGCCCTGCGATTTCGGTACGACGACGGGGTTGGCTACCCAGGTCGGGTATCGGGCCTTCCCCAATGAATCCGATGGAGGATAGCTTCTCGACCTCGGGATTGGATCGCGTCGTACCGCTCTCCGTCAAACTTCCGGCGCTTCCTGCATATTGGCCGGGCCTTCGGGTCGATGCCGAGTTTGTGGGAGATGATGTCGGTGGAGATACCGGGCATATCGCTGTAAGACCAGGCAAAGACTTCGGCATTTTCCTGGAGGAATTTGATGAGTGAGTTCCGGATGGCAGGTGGCAGTTCCGCGCCGATCTTCACCTGCCGGTCAAGGGAGTCCTCCGAAATGCACACCATCTCCAGGCTTCCGGCTGGTTTAGCCTGGGTGGTGGTAGCCTCGTACCTCGGGTCGTCAGGCCGGCTATCAGGGACGGGAACTCCCTCTGGGATTGGAGTTGCCACAGAGCAGGCCTCCTGGTGTGCAGGGACGGCTGCGCCCTTGACGCCCCGCCTCACTGCCACGGAGTAGCATCCTCGCGCCGCTCGCTGGTCGCCTCGGACAGAGCCGATGCCGTGAGGAGTCGGAAATTTGACGAGCAGGAGGTGGGTGGAGGGTATGGCCTTCATCTTGTTGAGGGCGGGTCGCCCGAGGATGACATTGTAAGCGGTGGGGCAGTCCACCACCATGAAGGTTACGACGACGCGGATCCGTAGCGGGGCCTCGCCAAGAGTGATGGGCAGGTACACACTCCCGACCGGTTAGATGCAGTCCCCGGAGAAACTCACGAGAGGAGTTTGCGCCCGGTCAAGGAGGTTATCCGCGACGTTGAGGGTTCGGAAGGCCTCCATGAAGATGATGTTGACAGAGCTGCCGGTGTCGATCATTGTCCGCCCGACGTCGTAGTGAGCAATTTCCGCCCGGATGACGATGGGATCGTCGTGGGGGTACATGATTCCATCCTCCTCATCCTCGTAGAAAGTAATGGATCCCCAGCCGGTCTTGGGGATTTTCTCGGCCCGGTAGTTGACTGTCAGCACTTCCCGTCCGGGGTAGCAGGCACGGGCGTACTCCTTCCGTGCTCGGTTGGAGTCCCCGGCAAGCGTCGAGCCGCCGCTGATGGTGTTGATTTGCCGGAGTGGCTGTTGAGGAGGGGCATATCCCTGGAGGAGCTCCGGGATCTTCCCGTCTCGGGCGAGAGTCTCGATGTGGTCTTTTAGCACCTTGCACTCCTCCGTGCCGTGAGTGTTGGCCTGATGATATTGGCAGAACATGCCGGTTGTTCCGGGTGGCGCTCGCGGGATTTTGAAACTTGGGCGCCGGGATGATCTCGGCGACGGCCATGAGAGCTGCCTCGAAGGAGGTGTTGAGCGGAGTGTACTGCTCATACCGGGCGGTGTATTCCTTCTTCGGGCCTCGGTTCCGGGAGTCTTGTCGGGGCGCCGAAGGTGCCGGAGGAAGAGGGTTCGGTGCCCGGTAAGCCTGGTAGACCTGCTGTCCATTCCCCCGGTTTCGCTTGTCGCGATTACCGAAGACGGGATGCCCCCCTTCCTTCCTCTTGTTCGAGGTGTAGGAAGTGTTCCCCTTCGGTGCCGGCTGGGTGTAGGTCACCCGGGGTGCGGCAGGAGCCGGATGGTACTGAGTTGTAGGATGGAGCGGGTCGGAAGTAGCCGGCTGAACATGCCGTTGATTGAGCTCGGTGAGGCGTTCTGCCCGGGCATGCAGGTTGGCCTTCTTCATCATCTCGGAGTAAGTCGGGTCATTCTCCAAGTTGAGCTGGTACAAGAAGCGGCTTGACCGGAAGTCCGGCCTTGAAGGCGCTGACAGCCGTGCTATCGTCCGTCCTCGGGCATTTGGCGTATTCATGGCTGAACCGCGCAACGTACTCGTGCAAGCTCTCGTCGGGTCCTGGGTGATGGCGTAGAGATCCTCGCAGGAGTAGAAAGTCGAGCTCTGACTTTGATGTTGCTCGATGAAGGCGATCTCCATGTCGGTCAAGCTGATCTTACTTCCCGGGGCAAGGGAAGAACCAAGTTGAGAGTCGCGCCCGAAAGGGTGCTCGGGAAGTAAAGGCACTGCGCCTGGTCCGAGATCCTTTTGAAGTACATGTTGGACCGAAGCTGTTCATGTGGGCATTAGGGCACTCTCCGGGACCGCCGCCGTAGAGCGCGATGCGCAGTGACTTGGAGTCGACATCCTGGAGCTCGTCGGTGCATGCTAGGACTCGGCTCGTGAAGGGACTCTCCCGGGCAGAGGCGGCTGCAGGGCGGTTGGCCTTGTCACGGCGCTCCTTCGCCCGGTCGTTGACGAGCTCCATGACCTGATCCAGGAGTTGCTGGACTATGCTTTGGTCGCTTGCCGCCGGCTGGGCATGAGCCACAGTGGCCGGAGGTTGTGGTCCAGTCCGCGCCCGGGTAGTCGCAGGCTTCCGTCCGGGCAAAGGTGCAGCTCCGGGAATGGGTACTGTCGCTGGGACAGGTTGCGCCCGGTGGCTGGATTCCGCCGTTTGCTCCACGGGTTGCGCGGTAGTAGGTGCCCGTTGGACCGGAGTCGGTTGCGGGGGAGGTCCCAGTCCGGCAGGGTTGATGTTCCGGGTCACCACTTCAGTAGCTCTCCCTTCCCGGTTGTCGTTGAGGAGATCCCCGATGTCGCTGTAAGCTTTAGCAACTCCCTTGCTCCGGCCGATGACCTCCGGATAAGATCGTCCTGGTGGCAGTTGGCATCCGGGAGGTCGCCGGTTGCTTGTCCTTGGCCCGAGGTGCAGGCAGGGTGGCCACGATCGGCTCGTCGGGGGTGCGGAGACTTCCGGCTGTTCTCGGGCGCACTGCTCCCGGAGATGGCCGATGTTGACATTAGCTTCCAGTAGCTTCTGGGTCATGTTCTGGTAGTGCTCATTGAGGACTGCGGTCCGGGATTGGAGCCTGCGGTTGTCATCCTCCAAGGCTTGGAGCCGATTGTTCACGGCTTCCAGGGTTCTGGCCCGTTCCTCCATCTCGCCCAGGCGCTTGGCGAGTTCGTCCCGGCTGGTCCGCCTACCCCGCTGCTGCTTCTCGGCCGGAGGGGGTTGCCCTTCCGGGAGTGCACTGCTTTCCGCCCGATGGTGCTGGGGATCCGATTCGTTATCGGGATGTTGCGAAGACATCGCTGTTCTTGCCAGCGGTAAAACACGTAGGAATTTGTTCGATTCCCACAGACGGCGCCAAACTGTTGATGCCCAAAAATGGCTTGGGTCAACGGTCAATGAAAATGAGTGGATCCTTGTTCGGATTGAAGTGTGAGCTTCCGGGAGCTAGGAGGCTAGCTCCGGATGGTGGCTTTCGGGAGTGCCCGGAAGGTGCTGGTCCGGAAGGGTATGTCCGGATGACGGGTGATGTCTCCTGCCCTGGCCCGACCTGGGAAGGAAAGATGGCTCCATGAATGGACTCCGGGATACCTGCGCACAAAGAAAGGTAAGCACGGAAGGGCACCGGTGTGGTACCGGCCTAGATCCTCCGATGCTTAGTCAGCCGGGGAAGAAGGGGTCTCTCAGTAGAGAGGGTTTCTAGAGAGAAAGGAATGACCTTGTGTTTTTGGGACCCCTTACCCTTTGGAGGGTGAAGGGTATTTATAGAGGAGGGCGATGGCGCCCTTGTAATTAGTGGCAATGTAGGGTGGATTCCCCACATTGCCCCCCTTCTTGGAGGCTTGTGGAAGCCATGTGTCACCAAGGCATTGGTTGCCTTGGTGGGCTTTGTTGGGAGTAGCGCGTGGGCCTCGGTTGGCCTGAAGGTGGGCCTCTGGACTGACACCCCGGGAGGCAGGTCTCCGGGAGTATGGTACCCGGGAGGACCTTCCGGGAATAGGCTTCCGGACATGCTTCCGGGAAGGGCTTCCGGAAGGTGGGAGTTGTCCAAAAGTCTTCCTTTCCCGAGGTGACATGTGGCCGGTCGGGTATGGTATCAACAAATCCTATAATCGGCAGGAAATTAATATGTTCTCAGCGGCTAGGATTTTTAGCAAGAGATTGGGAAAGTATATCCCATAGGTCGAAGGAGATCAAGTAAAAATAAAGGAGGACTCTCAACAAACTCAGTTTAGGAAGGATTTCAAGAAGAAAGGAAAGTAGACTTCAATTGGGAGATCTATTGTTTGCCGCCCAAGTCAGAGCCTGGTCTGTGAGACATCTACTATATAAGAGAAGGTCCCTCTTCAAGTTAATGATCCCCGATCCCTCAAACACAAATCCCTAAAAAGATTTAGCCGAAAGGTACCAGATTTCGCTGAAAGGCAAACAGATTTCGCTGAAAGGCATCCTGACGCAGCCGATCACGAGCATCGCGCTTACGTGCACTGCACCGATGAAGACTATCACTGACGATCGCACCTAAGATGACGACACCGAGACTATGCTGATCTAGTTCTCTCCTATCCGCAACCGACGCGCATCCCGGTTGTGTCTATCTTACTTTTATCGCTTTGTTCTTCAATTTCAATAAGGATTTTGTCCTTAATTATCTTTGTTGCACTTGTGAATTATAATAAAGTCCTTTATTGCCCAAAGGCAAAAAAGAAACTTTGTCTTGACTTACTCGTTACATGTCCCCTATCTAGCATAATCGTTTGATAAGAGGTTGCAGACGCGCATTCATTCAACTACAAGTCCAATCGACCGCAACGGTGCTATTGGTGGCACGCCCGCGCACAGAAGAAAAGTAAGGTTTCCTTACGTGGAAATTAGGGTCAACATAATTGGCACGCCCAGTGGGACATAAGTGGTACGCCTCCTACATGGTGAATTAGGAGCATACCCCCTACTGGATCAGACGCATTTGGAAGATCTAGGAGTAGATCTCCCACAACACTACCATCAATTATGCACAACGAACTGATGATGGCCATTGATAACATGGCCCAAATCCAAGAAGATTTCAGACAGAGCTTGAACAGGAAGTGGGGGCAGACAAGAAAGAGAGAGAAGCACAAAACAGAAGCTGCAGGAGAGGGCACGAGTCTGTTCATACCATACCCAGATCGGCCACATGTCATCCAGAGAAAGAAGCTACTGGGACCACTCCCCCCTTCTGGGAGCACACCTCCCGGAAGCCATACCTCCCGGGAACGCATCCCCGGGAGTGCACCTCCAGGGCCAACGTGCTACCTCCCCCAGACTACAAGCACGAAGCTCATCTGGGCCCAGACCAAGGCCACTCGGCCCCAGACCAAGGCCACTTGGGCCCTGACAAAGGCGACCTGGGCCTAAGCAACAAGGTCGACTAGCCCCCAGACAAGATAAGCAAGGCCCCCAGAGGCCCAACTAGGCTCCCAGAGGCCCACTAGGGGCAATCTAGGGGACAATATAACCCACTTGGAACCCTAGGTTTCCCCTCACTATAAATACCTCACTTCCACAAGTGAAAGTAAGTTCATTCTCTCCCAAAAAATACTTACTTGCCTCCAGGACCCTTCCTTCTCTCTCTCAGCTGACTTAAGCTTCGGAGGGTCTTAGGCCGGCACCCCATCGGTGCCCCAAGCTTTGCTTTCCTTCCTGTGCAGGTACCTCCATCCCGAAGCCTCCTTTCGAACAAGCACCTTCGGGGCCCACCCGGAAGCCAGCATCCGGAGCTGGCCATGCAGCTCTCAGAAACTAGTAGAATGACCCGATCCCAGCACTTTACATACACTTTCGTCCAACCTGGACCTTTTGACCGTTGACCCCATTTTTTGCATCAACAGAGTCAAGTCGAAGATGCGCAACCCATCTTCCTGGAAAGGCAGAAGAACATCAAGAACCAAAATATGTCCATCGAATTGCTCTTACTTTCACTTTCAGAAAATAAGAGAGATCTCGGGAAATCTGTGAATGATGGTTTCTATAAGCTGGAGGGCAAAGTATTTGACAGGCTCGCGCAACAATTTGAAAAAACTAGAGAAATGGCCGCTGCTTCTCAAGTAGGCGAAAATCACCCATCTCCCAAGGCCAATATTGGGAAAGCTAAGATCGGCGATAAAGAAGCCATGTCCAACATCGTGTTTGGTTCAATGGCTAAACCATCAATTGGTATGCCCTCATCGGCCCAAAGATACAAGGGGCCAACAAGAGGCACTCCGGCGATCAGGCACATCCATCAGCATGAGGTCATCTCTAACCTAAAAGTGTCAGTCAAGCCAAATGTCGGAACTCAATCAGTCAAGACAACGCCGCATCTTCCACCTAAGCAGCCGGAGCAGACACCTGACTGGGATAAATGGAAAACAAAAGGGGCCAGCAATAGTGGCTCGAAAATTGATCAACTCCAAATGTATGCAAGCAAATCTTCCACATCGGAAAGAGTCGTTTCCCACATCAGCCTCGAAGATGAAGTCAAAAGGAGGGTGGAAGAAACAGCTGCACAGCAGCAAAAGCTTTGGACGAGAGCAAGAAGAAGCTAGCAAAAGCTGAAGAAGACTGTTGTAAGAGTACAACACAGCTAGTGGAACTTCTTGAAAGAAGCAAGAGAAGGCCAGAGGAGCAAGGAAGCAGAGTCAAAGGGCCCGATGGCCAAACACAAGTGGCCACTACACCTTCAATTCCCAGTGTTGGAGGAGACTTCCAACCGGAGGGCCAACATGCAGACATGAAAATAGACATGGAAAAGGTTAACAATCATGTTGGTGTACCGGCCAAGAAGATATTCGTCACAAAGGAGAACCATGATGATATTGTCAATGGTGATTTTCGTGAGCTCCATGGTGAGAGTGGTTATTAAAAAAATTATCAATTCTTGATGGAAAAAGAAATTCTGAAAGAAGACCAAACAGTGGTCCAAAATGAAATTTTGAGGATTGAGTTCATTGTTGGTAACAAGGCCAATATGTACAAGCCACTACCGGCTGAATTCGAGCTTTCGATCTTGATTCGACAACTCACCATGCTTGGGGGGCTTGAATTTTCATCCTACTTGAGGATCGAGGAACATCCAAGCTCTCATTATCATCTTGCTGCAATACTCCATGATCTGATGATGTATGGTGCTCTCAACAAAAGGATTACAGAGTCAAGTTTGGGCGTGAAACACGGTTGGCCACCTCCTTTGGATAGATCGATAGTCAATCATGGCCAACACGTGGCACGTATCGAAGGCGAGATGAGAATATATGTGGTGCTTAGTAATCACATTGATGTGCCAGCCGGAACATTTCTCATCACCAAAGAAGACCAAGTTAAGAAACCCAATGACAATTATTGTATATTCTATGATAAGGAGGAAAAAGAAAAGGAGTTTCTAGCAATTGGTGATTCCATGCCTATGCAAGGCAAGATGTGGCACCCATTGAAAATTCTTCCTTGATCAAGGAACAGAATATTGAGGAAAACCACGGCAAGCTCCATTATCAAGAAAACTTGGCAAATAAAAAGCCTAGGAGAATGGGAGCTCCTGAAGAAATTGCTATATTTTGTGAAGCCTTAGGCGAGACGAGAACATCTCTGTCCCAAATGTCAAAAGAGATGCAAGATGAGGCCTCCCAAGTGTTGATGCCCAAAAATGGCTCGGGTCAACGGTCAATGAAAGTGTACGAATCCTTGTTCGGATTGGAGTGTAAGCTTCTGGGAGCTGAGAGGCTAGCTCCGGATGGTGGCTTCCGGGGAGGGCCCGGAAGGTGCCTGTCCGGAAAGGTGTGTCCGGATGAGGGGTGATGTCTTCTGCCTTGGCCCGACCTGGGACGGAAAGATGACTCCGGGGAAGGACTCCGGGGGGACCTGCACACAAAGAAAGGTAAGCACGGAAGGGCACCGGTGTGGTACTGACCTAGATCCTCCGATGCTTAAGTCAGCCGGGAAGAAGGGGTCTCTACAGTAGAGAGGATTTCTAGAGAGTAAGGAAAGACCTTGTTTTTGGGACCCTTTACCCTTTGGAGGGTGAAGGGTATTTATAGAGGAGGGCGATGGCGCCCTTGTAATTAGTGGCAATGTAGGGTAGATTCCCCACATTGCCCCCCTTCTTGGAGGCTTGTGGAAGGCATGTGTCACCAAGGCATTGGTTGCCTTGGTGGGCTTCGAGGAGCTTTGATGGGCCTCTGGGGGCCTTGTTGGTGCAATCTGGGCCTGAGCTGGCATGAAGGTAGACTTCCGGGAAAAGGGCTTCCGGGAAGGGCTTCCGGGAAAGGCATCCGGGGGATTCAGAGAGAGATGTGCTCCAGAAAGGGGAGGAGTTGTCCGAATAGCTTCCTTTCCCGAGTGACATGTGACCGGTTCGGATATGGTATGAACAGGAGTCCCCCAAGTCGTCGGTCAAGAGTGCTTTCTTAGGCGGGGACTTGCGCTGTCACCCGTATCGGTTGCATCTCACTCGGTGAACCGATGTGGGGTAGGTAGGAGTCCCCCAAGTCCCCGGGTAAAGAAGCAGGAGTGCGATATGCTCAGTCTTGGAACTGTCAGGAGGATCTAGTCGGGTTGTTCCGAGTGCGTTTGGGTATGTTGAGAAACACGAGGTTGGTCCCTCGATTGGTTTCGATAACCGGGTGCCCAGTTGATGCGGAGGTGGCACCTGGATTTCTGGGGATACACGAGGTTGGTCCCTCGATTGGTTCGGTCACCGGGTGCCCGGTTGATCCGGAGGTGGCACCCGGGTTTCTGGGGAAACACGAGGTTGGTCCCTCGATTGGTTTCCATAACCGGGAGCCCGGTTGATAGGAGGTGGCTCCCTGGTTTAGGGGAAACACGAGGTTGGTCCCTCGACTGGTTTTCATAACCGGGAGCCCGGTTGATCCGGAGGTGGCTCCCGGATTTCTGTTGGTGATGTCGGGCGTTGTGCCTTGGGCGAAATGCTTCGCTGAAGTGAGCTCCGGGTTCAGTCGGCTGCATGGAGGGCGCGTGGCAGAGTGTGGTGATGCCACGCCGTGCAGGGCCTTCCACGCGGCAAGCATGTAGGGGTGCACGTGCCGGTAGGCAGGCGAAGAGGTATCGGGTATGCGAGGGGTGGCGAGCATTGATGAACCGCAGCGCTTCGGGAGAAACGAGAAGGCGCCGGAATGCGAAAAGGTGCGCGCATTTATGAAGTGTGACTCCTCGGGTTACGCGAAGGGTCAAGTGGGCGAGTATATAAGAGGAGAGCAGGACTCATTTTTTTTGTTACTTTGCAAAAAATTCTCCAAATCTCTCTCAAGCACTCAGAGCCCGGCACACATTCCCGGTGAATTCGGAAATCCACATGTTTCGCGTCAAAGCAGAATTTCATCCTTTCAAGGTACTGTTTAGATCAAACATAGGAATTTACTTGAGTTTTGCTTTGAATCTGGGATGAACAATGAAGAACATTGATGAACTTGCTGATCCCGATTTTGATCCATTTTGTCGACGTCCGGATTAGGAATGCTGTTTTTGGCTAGTAATCGACCAGGCTTCCCGGGCATGGGGGAGCGGGTTAAGAAGAGTTGTATATTTATTTTCCGTTTTCCTTTTGTAGTGTAAGTGTTTTGAGAAAAAATGTCTGCCATGTCTGGAAACAGTGGGAGTGACAGCTTGGACTCCGTCCAGGAGATTCATCCGCTGAACTATGCCCCACTCCAAGTTATTTTCCCTGAAGATGAGCAGGCTCCGGAAGAGGTCGGCAGCAGTGAGGTGGTGCCTCAGGGGAGGCCGGACCATCGGGCCAACTCCTCGGTGTTGGAAAGGATTTAGGCCGGATGTTCCAGAGCGACGGGAGGCGGAGGGCGCTTGCCCGGGAGTTGGCGGGGGGGATTCCGGATGAGGATGTCCTGGAGGGTGAGGGCGACCAGGAAGAGGAGGAGGAGTGGGAGATTCCGGATGATGGGGCGGAAGATGCTCCGAAGAGGAGGAGGAGGTCCAGGAGGCTGTGCCTGTGCCAGTTTCAGGCTCCCAAGGCAAGAAGGATGCAGGAAGGCCAAGTCTCGAGAAGGGCCTGGCTACTTCCACCGGCCATCTGGATCGAGCGGAAGTGGCTGGTCAACGAGATGACCGAGAAGAAGTTGGTCCTGCTGAGGGAGGAGTATGATATCCCGGATTTCGTGGAGCTGCGGGTTCCGAAGTTTGATCCGTCCGGGCAGACGTTCTTTTCAAACCCGGAGGGTGGGGAGGCCCTGGTGTTTGCGGATGCGTTTGGGTATGGGTTGCGCCTACCCATCCATCCTTTTCTTCAAATGTTTTTACATCGTGCTGACTTGGCACCGGCGCAGCTAGGTCTGCATGGTTGGGTGCGGTTGATAGCGACGTACATCCTGTTCATGGAACATGGGCTGGATGAACCGTCCTACAACCAAATCCGGACGATTTGGGGCATAATACCTTCCGGCTTCTACCGGGGGATGGTTGTGCTCTCGTGCAATCTGGAGGTGCCCGGTGACGAGAAGGCGGTGATGGCGGAGGCGCATAGGAGGTTGGCCGCCGATTCGAGCAGGGATCTGGGGGAGCACCGGACGGCTATTCTGAAGGATTTTCCGAAGTTTATTGTCGGGATTCCCAATACTCATAAATTCTGGATGAGGAGGTTCTTCTTCGCGTCCAGGTGGAGGGCGCCCGGGTTCAGCCGCGGTATCCCGTCCGGTCATAGTGGCAATACGTGCCGACGGGTGTGTAGAGATAGGATTGCCTGTAGTATTGATTTTGGAATCGGTGGCCGGAGACTAACAATTTGCTTTTTGTTTCAGGCAAGAAGAAGAGACCGGTAGCTGAGGAGTTTCCGTTGTCAGTTGGTGATGGAGTACGCCCCAGCCTGTTACCCCGGACGGGAAGTGCTGGCGCTCAACTACCGGGCCGAGAAAATCCCCAAGACTGACTGGGGATCCCTCACTTTCTACGAGGATGAGGAGGATGGAATCATGTACCCCCACGACGACCCCATCGTCATCCAGAATTTATGAGTATTGGGAATCCCGGCAATAAACTTCGAGAAATCCTTCAGAATGGCCGTCCGGTGCTCCCAGAGCCGCTCGAATCGGCAGCCAACCTCCTATGCGCCTCCGCCATCAGCGCCTTTTCGTCACCGGGCACCTCCAGATCGTCCGGATTTGGTTGTAGGACGGCTCATCCAGCCCATGTTTCATGAACAGGATGTACGTCGCTATCAACCGCGCCCAACCGTGCAGACCTAGCTGCGCCGGTGCCAAGTCAGCACGATGGAAAAACATTTGAAGAAAAGGATGGATGGGTAGGCGCAACCCATACCGAAACGCATCCGCAAACACCAGGGCCTCCCCATCCTCCGGGTTTGAAAAGAACGTCTGCCCGGACGGATCATACTTCGGAACCCGCAGCTCCACGAAATCCGGGATATCGGGCCATCTCCAGCCGAGGTCATGAGGGCTGGCTACACCAATTGTAGCCCCCAAAATTGGTTCAAAACCATCTTCAGACGAGAGTTCTACAATTTGGGCTACAAATTGAAGAGGGCTAGAAGGCTACAATGGGGGCTGCATGTAGCCTCCTCTCATGACCGGGCTACAATTTGAGAAAGCAACACACCCACTTGCAACCAAGGCCCCACCCACTTCCCAAAAGAAATCCCAACATCCCAACCAATGTAGCCCGTTCCGTTTGGAGATGGCAAAATGTAGCCTACCACTATTCTTTTAAAAAATCATATTTTGAAGGGTTACAATGTAGCATGGCTACATTGTAGCCCTTTTCGACTGGAGATGGCCTCATATTCCTCCCTCAGTAGGACCAACTTCTTCTCGGTCATCTCGTTGACCAGCCACTTCCGGTCGATCCAGTGGCCGGTGGGAGTAGCCAGGCCCTTCTGGGACGTGGCCTTCTGCTTCTTCTTGCCTTGGGAGCCCGAAACTGGCACAGGCACAGCCTCCGGGACCTCCTCCGGGACCTCCTCCTCCTCTTCGGGAGCATCTTCCGCCCCATCATCCGGAATCTCCCACTCCTCCTCCTCCTCTTCCTGGTCGCCCTCCTCCTGGTTGCCCTCACCCTCCGGGACATCCTCATCCGGAATCACCCCCGCCAACTCCCGGGCAAGCGCCTCCGCCTCCCCGTCGCTCCCCGGAAGGTCGGGGGAAATCCTTTCCCGGAGCCAGGATTTGGCCCTTGGTCGGGTCGGCATCCCCCCAGGCACCACCTCACTGCTGCCAACCTCTTTCGGAGCCCTGCTGATCTTCAGGGAAAATAACTTGGAGTGGGGCATAGTTCAGCGATGAATCTCCTGGACGGTCCGAGCTTGCACTTACGACTGTTCCGGACATGGCAGCATTTTTCGCAAGACACTTACACTACAAAAGGAACCACGCGTGGATCCCAAGTGCTGGTTCCGAGCACTACCGGACTTGGGAATCCTGCAGCCGCGCTCTGCGTCCCGGACACTGCATCCCGGACGCTGCGTCGCCCCCGCACCGCGCATCGCTCCGCAGCACTCCGCGTCACCCTGCAGCGCCCCGCGTCCCTCCGCAGCACTCCGCGACCCTCCGCAGGCGGTCGCAGCGCATCTTCTCGGCTAGTGCGACCCCTCGCACGATTCCAGTGCTCGGGCGCCGGGAATGCACACTTTGGTGCATGCTACATCGCTGCAGCACTCGCGTGCTGCGTCCCGGGGACTGCAGCAGCCGGACGCAGCGCATCGCGCGTCGCTCCGCAGCAACCACGCTGCATCCCAAGTGCTGGTTCCCGGCAACCGGACTTGGGAATCATGCGGAGGCACCCTGCAGCCGGCCTCTGCATCCCGGCCACTGCGTCCCGGATGCTGCGTCGCCCTGCAGCCGGACTCCGCGTCGCTCCGCGTCACTCTGCAGCGCTCCGCGTCACTCCGCAGCGCTCCGCGTCACTCCGCAGCCGGACGCAGCGCATCGCGCGTCGCTCCGCAGCAACCATGCTGCATCCCAAGTGCGGTTCCCGGCAACCGGACTTGGGAATCATGCGGAGGCACCCTGCAGCCGGCCTTGCATCCCGGACACTGCATCCCGGATGCTGCGTCGCCCTGCAGCCGGACTCCGCGTCGCCCTGCGTCACCCTGCAGCGCCCCGCGTCGCTCCCGCAGCACTCCCGCGACCCTCCGCAGGCGGTCGCCAGCGCATCTTCTCGGCTAGTGCGACCCCTCGCACGATTCCAGTGCTCGGGCGCCGGGAATGCACACTTTGGTGCATGCTGCATCGCTGCAGCACTCGCGCGCTGCGTCCCGGGGACTGCAGCAGCCGGACGCAGCGCATCGCGCGTCGCTCCGCAGCAACCACGCTGCATCCCAAGTGCTGGTTCCCGGCAACCGGACTTGGGAATCATGCGGAGGCACCCTGCAGCCGGCCTCTGCATCCCGGCCACTGCGTCCCGGATGCTGCGTCGCCCTGCAGCCGGACTCCGCGTCGCTCCGCGTCGCTCCGCGTCACTCTGCAGCGCTCCGCGTCACTACGCAGCGCTCCGCGTCACTCCGCAGCCGGACTCCGCGTCGCTCCGCGCCCACCCAAGCTGTCCCGGCACCGGACTGGGAATCATGCGGAGGCACCCTGCAGCCGGCCTCTCCCGGACACTGCGCCCGGATGCTGCGTCGCCCTGCAGCCGGACTCCGCGTCGCCCTGCGTCACTCTGCAGCGCTCCGCGTCACTCCGCAGCGCTCCGCGACACTCCGCAGCCGGACGCAGCGCCTCTTCTCGGCCTAGTGCGACCCCTCGCACGATTCCAGTGCTCGGGCGCGGGAATGCACACTTTGGTGCATGCTGCATCGCTGCAGAGCTCGCGTGCTGCGCCGGGGACTGCAGCAGCCGGACGCAGCGCATCGCGCGTCGCTCCGCAGCAACCACGCTGCATCCCAAGTGCTGGTTCCCGGCAACCGGACTTGGGAATCATGCGGAGGCACCCTGCAGCCGGCCTTTGCATCCCGGACACTGCGTCCCGGATGCTGCGTCGCCCTGCAGCCGGACTCCGCGTCACCCTGCGTCACCCTGCAGCGCCCCGCGTCGCTCCGCAGCACTCCGCGACCCTCCGCAGGCGGTCGCAGCGCATCTTCTCGGCTAGTGCGACCCCTCGCACGATTTCAGTGCTCGGGCGCCGGGAATGCACACTTTGGTGCATGCTGCATCGCTGCAGCACTCGCGTGCTGCGTCCCGGGGACTGCAGCAGCCGGACGCAGCGCATCGCGCGTCGCTCCGCAGCAACCACGCTGCATCCCAAGTGCTGGTTCCCGGCAACCGGACTTGGGAATCATGCGGAGGCACCCTGCAGCCGGCCTCTGCATCCCGGCCACTGCGTCCCGGATGCTGCGTCGCCCTGCAGCCGGACTCCGCGTCGCTCCGCGTCACTCTGCAGCGCTCCGCGTCACTCCGCAGCCGGACGCAGCGCCTCTTCTCGGCTAGTGCGACCCCTCGCACGATTCCAGCGCTCGGGCGGCGGGAATGCACACTCTGGTGCATGCTGCATCGCTGCAGTACTCGCGCGCTGCGTCCCGGGACTGCCGCAGCCGGACGCAGCGCATCGCGCGCCACCCGCGACGCTCCGCAGCACCCCGCGGCACACTGCAACCGGGGACTGCAACACTGCATCCCGGACGCAGTAACTCCCGCAGCGACCATCGCAGCGCTCCGCGTCGCTCCGCAGCGCTCCGCGACACTCCGCAGCCGGACGCAGCGCCTCTTCTCGGCTAGTGCGACCCCTCGCACGATTCCAGCGCTCGGGCGGCGGGAATGCACACTCTGGTGCATGCTGCATCGCTGCAGTACTCGCGCGCTGCGTCCCGGGACTGCCGCAGCCGGACGCAGCGCATCGCGCGCCACCCGCGACGCTCCGCAGCACCCCGCGGCACACTGCAACCGGGGACTGCAACACTGCATCCCGGACGCAGTAACTCCCGCAGCGACCATCGCAGCGCTCCGCGTCGCTCCGCAGCGCTCCGCGACACTCCGCAGACGGTCGCAGCGCATCTCCTCGGCTAGTGCGACCCCTCGCACGATTCCATTGCTCGGGCGCCGGGAATGCACACACGTGCACGCTGCAGCACTTGCGCGCTGCATCTCGGGGACTACCGCAGCCGGACGCAGCGCGCCGCAGCCGGATGCATCGCATCGCGCGCCACCCGCGTCGCTCCGCAGCGACCCGCAGCACCCCGCGTGACACTGCAACCGGGGACTGCAGCACTGCATCCCGGATGCAGTAACTCCCGCAGCGACCATCGCAGTGCTCCGCGTCACTCCGCAGCACTCCGCGACACTCCGTAGACGGTCGCAGCATCCGAGCATCACTGCAGCCGGACTCCGCAGCACTGCATCCGGGAACGCAGCACTTCATCCCGGACATTGCATCCCGGACGCTGCAACATTGCACCCCAGATGCAGTAAGTTCCGCAGCACCCGGATCCGCTGCTACCCGCAGCACCCGGATCCCCTGCTACCCGCAGCACTCCTGTGCATCGGCCATCGCATTCTCTCCACGGAAGGACCCGAGCGAGCAAGCTCCCCTTCCAGAGAATTGGCCCTCTCATTCTCCCCACGGAAGGATCCGAGCGAGGAAGCACCCCCTTCCGGAGAATCGGCCTCCCCCATCGAATCGGCCCTCTCATTCTCCCCACGGAAGGATCCGAGCGAGCAAGCTCCCCTTCCGGAGAATCGGCCATCGCATTCTCCCCATCTGGAGAATCGGCCCTCTCATTCTCCCCACGGAAGGATCCGAGCGAGCAAGCTCCCCTTCCAGAGAATTGGCCCTCTCATTCTCCCCACGGAAGGATCCGAGCGAGCAAGCTCCCCTTCCGGAGAATCGGCCATCGCATTCTCCCCTTCCGGAGAGTCGGCCATCTCATTCTCCCCACGGAAGGATCCGAGCGAGCAAGCTCCCCTTTTCTCCCTGGAGAATCGGCCCTCTCATTCTCCCCACGGAAGGATCCGAGCCATCTCATTCTCCCCCTCCCCTTCGAGAATGCCCTCCCATTCTCCCCTGTGAAGGGCCCGAGCGACCACGCTCCCCTTCGGAGTTTAGGGCCTTTGGGCTCTCTGAGCCTCTTTGCTGGGGCCGAGCTTCGTCTTTTCTCTCTTTGCGAAGGCGAGCTACATGCTCTTAGGAAAATCGGCCATCTCATTCTCCCCATTCTTGGAGAATCGGCCCTCTCATTCTCTCCACGGAAGGATCCGAGCGAGCAAGCTCCCCTTCCGGAGAATCGGCCCTCTCATTCTCCCCATTCTCGGAGCATCCCCTCCTCCCCGGAGAATCGGCCATCTCATTCTCCCCATCTGAGAATCGGCCCTCTCATTCTCTCCACGGAAGGATCCGAGCGAGCAAGCTCCCCTTTCGGAGAATCGGCCCTCTCATTCTCCCCATGGAAGGATCGCGAGCCTCCCCTTTCGGAGAATCGGCCATCGCATTCTCCCCATCTGGAGAATCGGCCCTCTCATTCTCCCCACGGAAGGATCCGAGCGAGCAAGCTCCCCTTCCGGAGAATCGGCCCTCGCATTCTCCCCATGTGAAGGGCCCGAGCGAGCAAGCTCCCCTTCCGGAGAATCGACCCTCCCATTCTCCCATGTGAAGGGCCCGAGCTACCACGCTCCCCTTCCGGGGAATCGTCCCTCCCATTCTCCCATGTGAAGGGCCCGAGCTACCACGCTCCCCTTCCGGAGAACGACCCTCCCATTCTCCCATGTGAAGGGCCCGAGCTACCACGCTCCCCTTCCGGAGAACGACCCTCCCATTCTCCGCAATGAAGGACCCGAGCTATCACGCTCCCCTTCTAGAGAATCGTCCCTCCAACTCTCCCATGCGAAGGACCCGAGCGATCAAGCTCCCCTTCCAGAGAACATATCCTGGCCTGCCGACCCGGCACACACGGCCCGCCGACATGGCACATATCATGGCCTGCCGACCCGGCACACACGGCCAGCCGACATGGCACATATCATGGCCTGCCGACCCGGCACACACGGCCCGCCGACATGGCACATATCATGGCCTGCCGACCCGGCACACACGGCCCGCCGACCCAACTCCATGTCTCTTCCCGGCCAGTGTTTTCACAGCCTATCCTGCTCCCTTAACCGGGGACTTCGGGGACTCCTACTACCCCACATCGGCACCATAGCCCGATCGGAGTGACATGTGACCGATATGGGCGACTTTGCAAGCCCCCGGCCAAGGAAGCATCCTTAACCGACGACTTGGGGGACTCCTGTTCATACCATACCCAAACCGTCCACATGTCACTCCCACAAGGCACCACATAGGCCACTTGCATGGAGACCAATCCGACCGTCCACCTGGCAAGCATCCAACGGACAAGGGAGGCTTGGAGCATCCTCACCTCTATATAAGGAGACCACTCTCCTCATTCAAAGGGACTTCCTCTCCTCACTTAAGAGAACTCTCTCTCACCTATCCAGGTATACACCCTCGCCGCCTAAACACTACACCCCCATCCGCATTACGCTGACTTAAGCATCGGAGGGTCTTAGGCCGGCACCCCACCGGTGCCTTCGATACTTATCCTTCATGTGCAGGTATCCTGAGGGTGGCGCCCGGACATGGCCGAACATACCTTGGCCGGGACAACACTAAGCAAAGAACATCACCATTCGGCCAAGTCATACCGAGGGTCGGCCATCTCCTTCCCGATCGAAGGCCGTCCATCACCACTTGGAGCTAGCCTCCTAGCTCCCCGACATCGCAAGACCGACCGAATTCACCCCCTTCACATTGACCGTTGACCTGAACCATTTTCAGACATCAACACGGGTGCCACCTTAGGGATAAACGGGCACCCAATTATTGAAACCAATCGAGGGACCAACCTCGTGTTCCCCCCAGGAAACCCCGGAGCCACCTCAGGATAGACCGGGCACCCGGTTGTGGAAACCAATCGAGGGACCAACATCGTGTTTACCACTGATACGACGACGCGCAAGTCCCCGCCCCAAGAAAGCACTCTTGACCGACGACTTCAGACTGCTGTCGTGCCCAAGATCCAGGACAACTCCTCTCTTTAGGAGGAGATCATCCAGGATCCCCGGAAGCCCTTCCCGGAAGCCTTTCCCGGAAAGCCTTTTCCCGGAAGTCCCTTCCAGGAAGTCCTTCCCGGAAGCCTACCTTCATGCCGACTTGGCCCAAACTAACAGAGGCCCCTAGAGGCCCATCAAAGCTCCTAGAACCCCACCAAGGCAACCGGTGTCTTTGGTGACACATGGCTTCCAATAGCCTCCAAGAAGGGGGCCAATGCCAGGGATCCACCCTACATTGCCACTAATTACAAGGGCGCCATCGCCCTCCTCGATAAATACCCTCCACCCTCCAAAGGGTAAAGGGTTCAGAAAAACAAGGTATTTCCTTACTCTTCAGAAACCCTCTCTCCTAGAGCCCCTTCTTCCCGGCTGACTTAAGCCCTCGGAGGATCTAGGCCGGTACCACACCGGTGCCCTTAGATGCTGACCTTTCTTTGTGTGCCAGGGGCCCCCGGAGTCCTTACGGGGGAGTCACATTCCAGTCCCAAGTTGGGGCAAGGGCAGAAGACATCACCCCTCATCCGGACATACCTTTCCGGGTCGTCACCTTCGGGCCCTCCCGGAAGCCACCATCCCGAGCTAGCTTCTCAGCTCCGGAAGCATACACTCCAATCCGAACAAGGATCCATACACTTTCATTGAC
>JAVBHV010000074.1:0-96515 GCA_033992175.1 Spiraea crenata | reverse complement strand
AACGGTTTACTTTATTACACTCCGAACAAAGGGTAAAATAGCCGGACAATTCCTATAAAAGCACGGAAACGGCCTACCGGCCTCGGCAACATCTCATCGCAACCATTCACCCTGACCAAAGGGATGGTTTCACCTTTATCAATCCTCTCGACCAAGAGACTTGGCAAAAATAAGCATCCATTCAAAAAAAAAGCAAGCATCTATTAAAACCCGGAAACCTCTATACTAGCGCCGGTAAATCCGGAAACCGCCCCATGGCGCCGGATTAAAGTTATTACAAACCAAGAAATCAGATTGGCTTTAAACAAATCCTCCTCCGGATCAATCCTCCTTCGGTGACGGTACGTCCCTGCTGCGACATCCTCCCTGGCTGGCTGCTCCCCTACTGGCTCACCTCTGGCTGGCTGTTCCCCGGCTGGGCCCCCATCCCCAATCTGCTCATCTGTGACCGGGACTTCATCTCTGGTTGGGGCCCCATCACCGACCTGCTCCTCATCCGGGCTGCCACCCTCTTCCACCTCAATGCCGACGAACTCCCGGAAGGTACGCATCTCTGTCTGGGTGGGTTCAACTAGCTCAAAAGGCCCACCGAAGTGAGCCTCATAGCTGTCATCCAATTCAACGCCCTTGTTGAACACACCCTGCAAAAACATGAACCAGGACACCGAGACGCACAGCCCCCCGGAAGCCAGGAACTCCAGATCAGCAACCGGAGCGGAGGAACCGGAGGCCTCAAGCTCAGCCACCTGGGCACGGATGGCGGCATTTTCTTCAGTCAACTTCGCCTCCCTCTCCTCTGCCTGGGCCCGGGCTTCAGTCTCCTCGTCCCGGATCCTCAAGGCCTCATGCTTCGCTCCCTTCTCCTGGGCTAGCTCCTTCTCCTTGCGTTCCTTCGCCGCCTGGAGCCCAAGTATTGCCTGCAGTTTCTCTTTAAGGAACTTCTCCAGGGCCTCCCTTTTCTCCACTACAGACTTCATCTCCTTGCAGATCTTGTCATAGTGGAGCGGGGACTCGAAGGCTGCTGAGAACATGGCTTTGGCCCGCTTGAAGCCCTGATTCTGCTCCCACATGGCCTAAACACACAAACAAAGTGTCACTTTTCGGACACTAAACACATTTATGACTAAAATGAAGACTGTCGGTATCCGAGAACTTACATGAGCCATCATGGGGATCGCCATATTCGGCCGGACATCGCCTGTTCGGGAGCCAGCAGTGAAAACATCCCCGGTCGACCGGATGCTAAGAAGGATATCATTGATGAAGTCCACATCCCCAGGCGGCGCAGCCACATTCACTTCCTTGTCCTTCCGGCGCCGCGCAGGCATCTCCACCACCTTGGACGGTTGGAACCACTCAAACAGAGCATCGAACTCCTCCTTCCGGGCCGGCAGATCTTCCGGCCCAACTTGCTTGAACAGGGGATCAGCATTCCCCCACAGATTCGGGGCAGCCTCGAAGGGGTCATTGGCCCGGAGAATCTTTTCCATCCCGGCCACCGGAAACGGCCCCTAAGTGGCAGCCGGCGGCACAGCAGCATCTCCCGTCCGAGACTTCTTCCCGGATGGTGGCATCACCTCCGCCACCGCCGGCCGCTTCCCGGCATCTCCCGAATCTGGCCACCGGGCACGACCAGCCAGGACCGCCGCACCTGCCCCGGGAACGGCCAAGGCGCCCGGACGTACCACTACAACCGCCCGACCCCGGGTCGGACCCAGAGCACCGGCTACCGCACCCGCAGCACAACCAGCGGCGAGCGACCAATGCATAGTCCAGCAGCTCCTGGACCAGGTCATGGAGCTCGTTAATGACCGGGCGAAGGAGCGCCAGGAGAAGATTGCACGGCCCAAGGTCACCCCTACCAGGGAAGGGCCCTTCACCGACCGGGTCCTGGCGTGCACGCCCGAGCTTCAGGAGATCGACTCCCGTTCACTACGGCTCGCACTCTACGGGGGAGGTCCAGGGGAATGCCCCAACGCTCACATCAACAGCTTCAAATCCAACATGTTCCACAAGAACATCTCGGACCAGGCCCAATGCCTCTACTTCCCTAGCACCCTCACGGGGGCAGCCCTCAACTGGTTTTTTCGCCTCCCGGCCAATAGCATTGACAGCATGGCCGAGATGGAGACAGCATTCGTCGAGCAGCACCAGAGCCAGAGCTCGACCTTCTATTCATGCGAGGACCTCTATGCCATTGTCCAGGGTGTGGACGAGAAACTGTGGAAATACGTCGCCCGGTTCAGTCACGAGTATGCCAAATGCCCCAGGACCGATGACACTACGGCCGTGAGCGCTTTCAAGTCCGGGCTCCGGCCATGCCCCTTCCTATACCAGATCAACCTGGAGTCCGACATGACCTACTCCGAGCTGATGAAGACGGCGAATCTCCATGCCCGGGCAGAGCACCTGACCGAGCTTAACCCGCGACACGCGGTGATCGGAGACGGCCAAGCAACCACTTCGCGCGCGGCTCCTGCTCCAGCAGCACAGTATGGCGCGGCTCCTGCTAGGCCCCAAGCAACATACAGCCAATCGGCCCCGAAGGCGAACACCTCCTACACCCCGAACAAACGGAAGGAAGGAGGGCATCCCGGTTACGGAAACCGCGACAAGCGGAACCGGGGGAATGGGCAGCAAGTCTACCAGACCCAGCAGGCGCACAACCCCCTGCCTCCGCCTCCTCAGCGCCCCGGACGTGGCGATCAGACCCGAGGTCCGAAGAAGGGGTACATCCCCCGGTATGAGCGGCACACCCCGCTCAACACCACCTACGAGGCTCTCTTGACGGCCATCGGGAACCTTCTCCCGGCACCCCCACTCTGGAGGGACACCGCGAAAAATGCCCGGGACACAGGGGTCTTCTGTCAGTACCACCAGGCGAATTCCCATGGCACGGAGGAATGCCGGGTACTAAAAGATCACGTCGAGGCCCTTGTCCAGGAGGGAAAGATTGACGAATTCCTCCGAGGCCACGCTCCTCCCCAGCAGCAGCTCCGCCAAATCAATACCATCAGCGGAGGCACAACCTTGGCCGGGGACTCCAACCGTGCGAGGAAGGAGTACGCCCGCTCCTGCTACCCCGGACGCGAGGTGATGGCGCTCAACTACCGGGCGGAGAAGGTCCCGAAACTGGCTGGAAGTCCATAACCTTCTACGAAGACGAGGAAGAAGGGATCATCTACCCCCACGACGACCCAATCGTCATCCGAGCCGAGATCGCCCATTACGATGTCGGGCGCACGATGGTGGACACGGGCAGCTCCGTCAACATCATCTTCATGGAGGCCTTCCGGGCCCTCAACGTTGCAGATCACCACATGAACCGGACCCAGACTCCCCTTGTGAGCTTCTCCGGGGACTGCATCCAACCTATCGGCAGCGTCTACCTCCCCATCACCCTGGGCGAGTTCCCCTTGCGGACCCGGGTGGTGGTAACTTTCATGGTGGTGGACTACCCCACTGCTTACAATGTGATCCTTGGGCGACCCGCCCTCAACGAAATGAAGGCCATACCCTCCACCCACCTCCTCCTGGTCAAGTTCCCGACTCCCCATGGCATTGGATCCGTCCGCGGAGACCAACGGGATGCCAGGGGGTGTTACTCTGTGGCAGTCAAACACCGCTCCAAGGGTGCGACCCCGGCCCTCAAGGAATCCTGTTCTGTCAGCCACGACTGCCCCTGCCGGAGGCGCCTCCGGCAGACGCCGTCCCGACGACCCGCGGGACGAGGCTGTGACCCCCCAAGCAAAACCGGCAGGAAGCCTGGAGATGGTGTGCATCTCGGAAAACTTTCCTGACCGCAGGTGAAGATCGGAGCGAGGCTCCCTCCTGTCATCCGGAGCTCCCTCATCAAGTTCCTCGGGATAATGCCGAGGTCTTCGCCTGGTCCTACAGTGACATGCCCGGGGATCTCCACCGATATCATATCCCACCGACTGAGCATCGACCCGAAGGCTCGGCCGGTCTGCCAGAAGCGCCGGAAGTTCGATGGAGAACGGTACGAGGCGATCCAATCTGAAGTCGACAAGCTGTCTGCCAACGGCTTCATCCGGGGGGCGAAGTACCCGACCTGGGTCGCCAACCCCGTCGTCGTACCGAAGTCCCAGGGCAAGTGGAGAATGTGTGTTGACTACACGAACCTAAACAAGGCATGCCCCAAGGATAGCTTCCCGCTCCCTCACATCGATCAGCTCATCGATGCCACCGCCGGGCATGAGCTCCTGAGCTTCATGGATGCCTACTCCGGGTATAATCAGATCTTCATGCACCCGGATGATCAGGAGCACACCGCCTTCGTCATCGACCGGGGGCTATACTGCTACAAGGTCATGCCCTTCGGCCTCAAGAATGCCGGGGTAACATACCAGCGCCTGGTGAACTCTGTCTTCTCCGACCTCATCGGGAAGTCTATGGAGGTCTACGTCGACGACATGCTCGTCAAGAGCAAAACCTCCGGGGAGCACGTAGGAGACCTCTCTGCCATGTTCGGGAAGCTCAAGCATTACAATATGCGGCTCAACCCAGCCAAATGTGCCTTTGGCGTAGGATCCGGCAAGTTCCTGGGCTTCATGATCAGCCAACGGGGCATCGAGGCCAACCCGGAGAAAATCAAAGCCCTTGTCGAGATGGAGACCCCCAGGACGCAGAAAGACGTCATGAGCCTCAACGGCCGGGTAGCTGCACTCTCCCGCTTCATCTCAAAGGCCACCGACCGCTGTGCACCATTCTTCAAAATCCTGAAGGCCGGGCAGAAGCTCATCGACTGGACCCCGGAGTGCGACCATGCCTTCAGCCAGTTGAAGGAGTATATGAGCAAGGCCCCGATCCTAGCCAAGCCCGAGCCCGGAGACGTACTGACCCTGTACCTCTCTGTTTCCGCCACGGCGGTATCCTCCGTCCTCATCAAGGAGGTGGACAGGATCGAGCACCCGGTATACTACACTAGCAAGTTAATGACCGACCCGGAAACCAGGTACCCGGACATCGAGAAGCTGGCACTTGCTCTCATATGCTCCGCCCGGAAGCTCCGCCCTTACTTCCAGGCCCACTCCATCTCCGTTCTCACCAACCACCCCCTCCGGCAGGTGCTCCAGAAGCCGGAAACCTCCGGTCGCCTCGTCAAATGGGCTGTGGAGCTAAGTGAGTTTGACATCACCTTCAAGCCCCGAGCGGCGGAAAAAGGGCAAGCCATCGCTGATTTTATTTCTGAGTTCACCTGTCCAGTCACCACTGGGACCGACAGGGCCAACTCCCCTCCAGCTCAGACACCTCCGGAGCCTGCTTCCAACCCCTACGGGATGGGATGGAAACTGTACGTCGATGGATCTGCCAATGCCAAGGGCTGCGGAGCGGGGATCGTACTCATCTCGCCCGACAAGGACATTTTCGAGTACTCCCTCCGCCTCGGCTTCAGGGCATCCAACAATGTTGCCGAGTACGAGGCTCTCCTCGCCGGCCTCAGACTTGCCAAGGAGGTCGGGGCAGAAAGAGTATCCATCTTCAGTGACTCCCAACTGGTGGTCAACCAGGTGACCGAAAGCTTCGCTGCTAAGGACAGCTCCATGGCCTCCTACCTAGCCCAGGTCACATACCACTTGAGCCAGTTCAAGTCGTATGAAGTCAAACAAATCCCCAGGTCCGAGAACAGCCATGCCGACGCACTCTCCCGGTTGGCATCAGCCATCTCGGAACCTGCAGAGAGAACCATCCCAGTGGAAACACTAACATCCCAGTCGAAACTGACAGCAGCTGGATGGAGCCCATCCGAACTTTCCTGACTGAAGGGAAGCTTCCGGACGACCCCCTCCAGGCCCGCTGCATACAGAGACAAGCGGCAAGGTACTCTGTCATACAGGGAAGACTTTACCGGAGAGGCTTCTCGGAACCGTGCCTCTGATGCCTAACCCCGACTGAGGGTGCCAGGGTCATCCGGGAAGTCCACGAGGGCATCTGCGGCAACCATTCCGGGGCCCGGGCGTTGGCCCACAAGATAATTCGACAGGGGTACTACTGGCCAACACTCGGGGCCGACGCCCATGCCTTCGTTCAAAAATGCGAAAGGTGCCAGCGCTGCGCCACCATTCCTCATCTCCCGGCCGAACCACTCTCCCTGATCGTGAGCCCTTGGCCCTTCGCCCAATGGGGACTCGACCTGATAGGGCCCATGCCCTCCGGGAAGGGCCAAGTCAAATTCGCAGTCGTGGCAGTTGACTACTTCACGAAATGGGTTGAAGCCGAGGCCCTGGCGACCATCACTCCTGCTTCATCTCGAGGCACATCATCTGCCGTTTCGGGATTCCAAATGCAATCATCACCCACAATGGCCCCCAGTTCGACTGCAATGTCTTCCGGGCCTTCTGCTCAAAATTTGGGGTCAACCTCTGTTTCGCGTCCCCGGCGCACCCCCAATCCAATGGCCAGGTAGAAGCGATCAACAAGATCGTGAAGCGCACCCTCAAGACAAAATTAGACAAGGCCATGGGATGTTGGCCCGACCTACTTCATGAGGTTCTCTGGTCTTACCGGACCACCTTCCGGACTGCTACTGATGAGACCCCCTTCTACAGCGAGGCAGTAGTTCCAGTCGAGATCACCGAACCTACTTTCCGGGTCCAACACTTCGAGCCCGGGCAGAACGAGGAAAACTTGGCCATCAACATCGACCTGCTCGAGGAACAGAGAGACCGGGCACACGCCCGGAACCTGGTATACAAGCAACGCATCTCCCGGTACCACGATGCTCGAGTTCCGGAACCGAACATTCAAGGTCGGGGACTGGGTCCTCCGAAAGGTTAGCCCAGCGACCAAGGATAGCCGACACGGCACCCTTGGGCCAAATTGGGAAGGCCCGTACGAGATCACCCGAGTCTGCCGCAAGGGGACTTACGAGCTCCGGGACTCCGGAGGCCGCACACTTGGCCATCCGTGGAATGCCGATCATCTCAAATATTTTTACAAGTGATTGTCTCCGATTTTTGCAATTGCCGGGCTTTGCCTCCGGCAACCTTAAATCATTTGTAATCATTTGCTAAGCCGGTGGCGGCGCATCCTCAGCCGGTGGCGGCACCTCCCGCTCGGCGGGATCCGCATCCAAGGCCGTATCTCCGGCTGGGGACTCATCCACCTCCTCCGGCTCCTCCACATACACCACGAGATAATCCCGGAAGGCCCGGAGCTCATCCACGGAGGGCTCAACCGGAGCGAAGGGTCCGCCAAAGTAGGTCTCATGACCATCCGGGAGAGGCACATCCGGATGCAGCTCCCGCTGGAACTCCTGATGGAGATACTTATACCAGCCAACGGGAACCCGGACGCCACCACGGGCGAGGAACTCCGGCTCCGGAGCAGGGGCCCGGCTGGACGAGCCGGAGGCCTCCAGTTCGGCCACCTTCGCCCTCAGCGCGGCCGCCTCCTGCACAGCCCTGGCCTCCCGCTCCTCCGCCTCCTCCCAGGCCTGCTTCTCCTCCTCCCTGATCCGGAGGGCCTCATCCTTGGACTGCTTCTCCCGCTTCAGGGCCCGGTCCCTCCGGTCAATCACCCCCTGCATGTCCAGCAGCTTCCCATCTTTGGCGGCCAGGGCCCTCTCAAGCTCCTCCTTCCGGCCGACAACAGTCTTCATCTCCTTGCACAGGTGATCATAGTGGCGCTTGGACTCGATGGCAGCTGCGAACATGGCTTTCGACTGTTCATGGCTCCGCTTCAGCTCCCACATCCCCTGCAAGACAACAAAGTGTTAGCCCCCTAAAAACATTAACAACACATACAAGTATGTAAGCAACCGGATACTTACGTGGAAGATCAGGGGGATAGCCATGTCCGACCGGACGTCCCCAGTCTTGGACCCGATCGCGAACTGCTCCACCGGGGACTCGAAGCCGAAGAGGGCCTCATTGATGATCTCCACATTTTGTGGCTTCACAGCCACATTCACCTCTTTCTCCTTCCGGCGCCGGACCGGTGCCTCCGCAGCCTCCGCCGGCCGGAAGCGCTCAAACAGCTCATCCAGCTCCTTCTTCTTGATGGGGTCGGAGAGGGAGCTCAGCACTCCGGGCTCAACATTCCCGAGGAGCGGGTCCTCATTCCCCCAGAGGAGCTTCCGGGCGGAAGCCAGGGGGTCAGGCCCCGAGGGTCCCTCTTCAGCACCGGGTGCGGAGGAGCTAATGTCCGGCACATCCAACCTGCCTTGGGCCTCGCCAGCGCCGGAGGACTTGCCTCCGCTGGTTGACTCCCCTGAACAGCCGGAGGGCCAGCCGACTTGGGGGCAGCCTTCACCCAGCCTGCACCCCCCTTCCCCCGTGCGACCTCCGGGGCAACATCGCGGGAGGAGCGACCGGAAGTGTGGGATCGGCCACTCCCCGGAGTCTCCTGACTCCCACCCCCACGGCGGTCATCCCGCACCTTGGGCTGCGGCGCCTTCCGGCGGTCCTCCTCCCGGGGCCCCTGCCCCCTGCTCCCATCTCCCTTCTTATTCTCCTGCACTCTCTCAGAACCTCCAGCTGCAAAACAAAAGAAAGGGGTTAAGTCCAACCATCCGGTCATCATTACCGGCCGAAATAAACAAGAGCAGGCATCCGGACATATTACTCACCCATGATGAAACCGTACTTCTCCAAATTCTCCTCAGTCAGCAAAATGCCCAGGTGTCGCTCCTCCCGGGGTACCACAACATGCTCAGCCAACGCAGCTGTCTCCTCCGGCGTGAGGTCGTACTTCGGATTCCTCTTCTTCCCTGAAAAGAAGAACGGTCAGCATCCGGCTCAAAAAAAAAAAAAACAAAAAGGACAGACTCCGAATATCCTATCTCTACCCACCCGGCGGGAGCGTTTCCCACTTCGACCGGACATTGGCCGGAGGGTCCTCTCCCGGTGGAGCCATACACCCGGTCGCCATGAAAAATCTGTGCGTCCAGTACTTGTTGGTGGCGGGTATCCCCGAGATGAATTTTGGGAAATCCTTCAAAATCATATCCCGGTGCTGACTCGCACTCTTGCCGAGAACAGCCTCCGATCTCTTCTGTACCTCCGCCCGCAGGGCATCCTCATCGCCCTTCACCTTTATGCCGCATTGCAGCCCCACCGTTCCGGGATAAAACCCGGAGGGTGTGAAGTGCCAGATGGTCCGGGTCACCTCGTAGGACAGCTCCTCGAAGCCCTTCTCCCGGAAGAGTATGTACGTCGCAATCAGCCGGGCCCAAGTATGCACCCCCAACTGCGCCGGAGCAATATCCGCCCGGGCAAGAAACCTCTGGAGCCAGGGGTGCAGAGGTAGGCGCACCCCATACTTGAAGGCGTCCACAAACATCAACGCCGCCCCATCCGGAGGATTTGAGAAAACAGTCTCCCCGGACATGTCAAACTTGGGCACCCGCATCTCGACGTAGTCCGGAATCTGATAAAGCTCCCTCAGATTCTCCAGACCTGCCCTGGTCACCTCATTGGTCAGCAGCCGCCGGTCAATCTAGAACCCTGTCGGGCTCGCCAACGACTTCGATGCCTCCGCCTTGGTCATCTTCTTCTTCCCTTTATCCTTCTTGGCAGGGGAAGGAGCAACAGGTACTGCCTCCGGCACATCCTCCGGGACCTCCTCATCCTCCTCCGGGATCTCCTCCTGCTCTTCCTGGTCCTCCTGACCATCCTCATCATCACTTGGGGCCCCTTCCTCAGAGCCGCTCGACCCGTCCAACTCTCTTGCCTCCCGGGCCAAGGCCTCCGCCTTCCGGCGCTCCCGGAAGATCTTACCAAAATCCTTGCCGGAGTCGCGCGCCTTACTGGCTGAACCTCCAGCTTCCCTCACAATCTGGACGCTGCTACTCGCGGCCCCCTCCGACCTGGAGGGATAGATCGCCTGGAGTGGGGCACAGTCATGGAGGCTAACCTCCCGGACACTGTCCGAGCTCCCACTTCCTTGAGACTCTGACTTACTTGGGGAAGACATCTACATTACAAAAAAAAAAAAATAATAATAATAATAATAAATAAATTCTACCAACTTTTACCATCCGGCCCCCACAATCCTTCCGGGCAGCCGGATAGCCCATCTCAAACACAAACCCAACTCCCGGATCCCAGCCCAAACAGATCAAAAACACCCGGAACGAACAAATCCAGCGATGTTCATCCTCGTTCATCATTGTTCGTCCCAGATTCATATCAAATTCAAGAAAAAACCTATGTTTGATCCAAAAAGTCAGAAACTTACCTTAGAAAATCTGAAATCTGGGTTTTCTCGAAGAACTCTTCTTTCCGGGAATGCCGGGGACTCTGCCGGAAACTCTGCCGGAAACTCGCAAGCGCTCTCCTGCTTTTCTCCTCTTAGAAGCTCTGAAAACCTTTGTGAAAGCGACAAATGAGCCTCTCCCCATCTTATATAGCCCCCCTCGCGCCCCTTCGGATTCCCGAGGTGCAACACTTCGCATTTAAGACGGGACTTTTGGCATTCCCGGTACCCCTTTGCATTTAATGTGCACCTCCTCGAATTCTTGGTACCCCTTCACCTTCCTTCCGACACGTCACCTCCTGCATGCCTTCCACCTGGCTCACACCCCACCACGTGGCATGCGCCGAGTCGACCCTACCTGCATGTCTTCCACGTGGCATGCGCCGACACAGCTCCAGCCGACCAGGCACCTCCGACCCGGAGGGCACCCCCCGGACCTTCCGGCGACCGGGTGTTCAAATCAATCGAGGTCTACCCTCGCTGATCTTCCTACCCGGAAGACCTCCGACTCGGAGGGCACCCCCCGGACCTTCCGGCGACCGGGTGTTCAAACCAATCGAGGTCTATCCTCGCTGATCTTCCTACCCGGAAGACCTCCGACCCGGAGGGCACCCCCCGGACCTTCCGGCGACCGGGTGTTCAAACCAATCGAGGTCTACCCTCGCTGATCTTCCGACCCGGAGGGCACCCCCCGGATCTTCCGACGACCGGGTGTTCAAATCAATCGAGGTCTATCCTCGCTGATCTTCCTACCCGGAGGGCACCCCCCGGACCTTCCGGCGACCGGGTGTTCAAATCAATCGAGGTCTATCCTCGCTGATCTTCCTACCCGGAAGACCTCCGACCCGGAGGGCACCCCCCGACCTTCCGCGACCGGGTGTTCAAATCAATCGAGGTCTATCCTCGCTGATCTTCCGACCCGGAAGACCTCCGACCCGGAGGGCACCCCCCGGACCTTCCGGCGACCGGGTGTTCAAATCAATTGAGGTCTATCCTCACTGATCTTCCGACCCGGAGGACCTCCGACCCGGAGGGCACCCCCCGGACCTTCCGGCGACCGGGTGTTCAAATCAATCGAGGTCCACCCTCGCCGATCTTCCTACCCGGAAGACACCGTCCGGGCGGAAAACACAGTCTCTGCTACTGCTTCCTTCCCTGGCGACTTGGGGGACTCCTACCCCACATCGGTTCACTGGAGAGACCGTGGATGACATGTAACCGAGTCGGGCGATTGTGCAAGTCCCCGGTCAAGAAAGCATCCTTAACCGACGACTTGGGGGACTTCTGTTCATACCATACCCGGATCGGCCACATGTCATCCAGAAGGAGCTACTGGGACCACTCCCCCCTTTCGGGACCACACTTCCCGGAAGCCTACCCCTCGGGGTCACTCCTCCCGGAGGCCTATCCCCCTGGGGGCGCACCCCCAGGACCATGGTACTTCCCCCAGACAGCAAAGCATAAAGCCCATCTAGGCCCAGACAAAGGCCACCTGGCCCCAGGCAAAGCCCACTTGGGCCCAGACAAAGGCCCCCAGAGGCCCAACCAGCCTCCTAGAGGCCTGACTAGGCCTCCAGGGGAGCCCCGGTAGGGGTAACCTAGAGGACAACTTCCCCCACTTGGAACCCTAGGTTTCCCCTCACTATAAATACCTCACTTCCACAAGTGAAAGTAAGTTCATTTCTCTCCCACCAAACACTTACTTGCCTCTAAGACTTTCCTTCCATTCCTCCTTCAGCTGACTTAAGCTTCGGAGGGTCTTAGGCCGGCACCCCACCGGTCCCCCAAGCTTTACTTTCCTTCCTGTGCAGGTACCTCCGTCCCCGGAACCACCTTCCGGGCAGCACCTTCCGGGCCCACCCGGAAGCCAGCATCCGGAGCTAGCCTCCTAGCTCCCTGACATACTCCAGTCCGACCTGGACCCTTGACCGTTGATCCATTTTTTACATCAACAAAGGCATCTTACATACCGATTATTGTTGTTAGCGGCAGCTTCATTGGTACAAAATAGAGAGGCAAGGTGGATATTTTGACATAAACCAATAGAAACCGGTTGCCAATCAAAATTTGAGTTCTAATTGGGGTTCATTTAAATTTCATGTCTTAGAATAGAATATAAGTTATTCTATTAAGTACAAGATCATGAATTCTTTACTTGCCTCACCACACACGCTAGGGGCTTTTTTTTTTTTTTTTTTTTTCACGGACACTTTACTGCACATTTCAATATTGCCGGTTTTCGTCCCAAGCGTGATGGATTGATTTTCAGATGGTGATGGTGGAATTTTTATTTAGTATGGTAGAATCATGATCAATTTTGCCCCCATTCTTTAAAAAATTTGATTTTTTGTTCTTTTAACTCATGATCACTTTTGGCATTATGAATGTTTCACAAAAAAAAAAAAAAAAAAATTGCTCAAACCTTATCCCCTTATCATATAGATTCTTTGAAAAATTTCATTTTTTTTGTTCTTTTAAATTATGGTCAATTTTGACAATATGAATGGTTAACAAAAAAAGAAAGGTTGTTAGTTCGACCCCCTTATCTTATTTGTACACCCACAATTTTCATGAAAATTTTAATTATAATTAAAATTGTGAAATGACGTACGAAGACAGTGGCTAACAAAAAAAGAAAAACATAAATTTTATGTTTGCGCGGTCCCTTCGTTTCCCCCGCAAAGCTCCTCCATCTCCCATGTCTCCCCTCCTCTTAATTTTGAGTAAGCAAGAAGACAATTGATGCTGAAGAAAAAAATTTCAATGAAGAGGTAAGCAATTTTTTTTAGTTCATCAAATCCCTAAATTGTTCTTCTTTTTCAATTGCTTGTGCAATTTTGGTAATCGATTTGAGAGTCTATATAGTTTCTGGGACTCTTGTTGGAATGGAAACAATCATAATTTTTTTTAAATTAGGGGCATTTTAGGAATAATAGTGGGTGGAAATAGATGTTTGTATTTAGTTGGAGGTATAAATATAGGAAAATTCTTCAGTGCATTTTCTAAATAAAATGCACCGATACATTTTATTTATAATAAATGTGCCGAATATTGTAGACCGTAGATTTAACTCCTAATATATCTTAACCATTCATTAAGTTTGAATTAATCATACCATTGATCAAGTTAGTGAATTATTGTAACCCTTGGATTTCTAGTATCTTTTGTATACATGTTTATTAGTTAGGGTTGCCGCTAATCAACATACCATTGCTTCTCCTCTCCATTGTTCCTGTATTCTCACAATTTTCAGCAATTGAATTTTACCTAAATGCTTATTACGGTTCGTATTCCACCATGGCTAATAGTAAAGATTGGTACGGCTTAGAAGAATTGGAGAATAGTGAGGAGCCTTTCCTGTCTGACGAAGTCTCAAATTCCGGTGACTACACCGACTTTAATCATGCGGAGAGTGCCGTGGAGGACAACCCTTGTCGCTTATCTAATTCCGGAGAGAGCTATCATGACCAACCCTTAGAGAATGACTATGAACAGGGTTGGGGAGAGAACCTAAATGACGAGGAAAACTTTGCAGAAGATGAAGACGGTGACAGCCATTTGTATGCAGGTTTCGCTACTAAAGAATAAGAAAATTGAGGTTAGGATCGATCTAACAATATCATGACTGTAGGGTTTAGATTATATACTGTCGTCTGCTACAACTAACATATTGTATTATAACATTTAAATTTTTTTGTATATATCGTACCTTAGTTATATCATAATGATTAGTGTTATGTTGAATCTAACCAAGTCTTTTTTTGTATTTGTATTCAGTTAGGTGGTTCCCATACCGACAACATCCTAATTTTGAAGATATTTCAAATGCAGAGGAGATTTATGGTTTTTCTGGAGAAAACGATGATTGGTATGAGCCCTAAAGAATTAGTAAAATGCGGTTTCAAACAAGGCTCGTTTACAATGGTGCTTCAGCATCAATGGTGGACAGGGCTCGTTTGTTTCAAATTGTTTTCGCTCCTCATTTGCCCCTGTCATCTTGCTCATATGTCATCAAAGGAGAAAGGGTTTTTGGTGTTGGTGTTGGTGTTGGTGTCGGTTGATGAATCAAAGCGATAGTACAAGGGACGAGTAGATTATAACCAATCATTGTTTTTTGTTCATGGTTTTACTGTAGTGAGTATCTTATTTGAGTATAGCATGATTTCAATACAATGTGTAAATGTCTTGTAGTGAGTATCTTATTTGAGTATAGCATGATTTCTTCGTGAGTTGTTGTGAAGCTTGAGTGGCAGCTTTCAAGTTGATCACATTCGCATTGTTTTGGAGTCATCTAAGCACTACCATCTACAATTCCCAACGGAAGCAATTGTACATGTCGAAATCAAACGCCATTTCGTCTTCGTAATTGTGCTTAATGGAGACTATGTGCTTAAAAAGTGAACCACATTATATAACCAGTTTCTGTTATATGGGCATATTTTAATTGTTGTCCAAACTTAGAACTGTGTGTTGACGCATAAAAATGATATGCGCAACTGTCAATGAGTAATGTGATCAGGCCCAAGGCTAAGGGGTCTTGGGACTTAGTTATCTGAGAAGGTGTCGGTCTAGGCTTCGGAAGAAGCCTTGGGAAATGCCTTAGGAATGAGCCTTTGGAATCAGACTTGGTGGTAAGCCTTGGGTAGGCTTCGAGAAGAGGCTTCGGCAGATGAGTGGCTTGGCCCGACCTGAAACAGAGAAAGGAAACAAAGGTCGAAGCACCGGTGTGGTACCGGCCTAAGGCGCTCCGATGCTTAAGTTAGCAGTAGTGGAGCAAGGCGGTGTTTGTGTGTAGTTGGTGATGACCAAGTGTGAAGTTCTAAGGTTCAGAATAAGTTGATTAAAACTTACCTCTACCCTTGGGGGTGAGTGTGGTTTTATAGAGGAGGGACTTGGTGATGAAGTCCCTTCTCCCCGATGTGGGACAAAATGCATATGAGGAATTGTATATTTGTCGAGTGGTTTTCCGTATCTTTGAGGCGACGTACGAGACACACTGCTAATCGCATAGAGCGGTTTAGCGTCTCTACGTACAAGATGCCGCGAGGTGAATCCATAGAGCTAGTTTATTTGGTCGTGTCTTGGTTCAGACGGTGGCTACGGACCTTGTAATACGTGCACATGAAGTGGTGAATAGTGCCTAGGTGGCACTCTCCTTTGTTGACAAGTGTATGGCTGAAAGTGAGAGTATCCACATGTCCTTTTCCTTGGGTGCCAAGTGTATGGCGGGATATGGTATGAACACTGTGTAACAATGAAAAATGATGCTACAATTGCTGATATATTCTTATTAGAATATGCAAACGGTGAAGACTCTTACATCGACAAAAAAACAATTATTTTCATAGTTTGATTGGCATGATACTCGAGCAATCCGTATCCCACTAGGATTCTTTCTTTTTCTGGGCTTATCTCCACTTTAATAGGAATTCAAAATTGGCTCACAATTACCAAAAAAGCTCCTTTCATTTAAAAAAAATTACCAAAAAAGCATAAGAGTGAAACCTTGGCTCACAATTACCAAAAATTGCCAAAAAAAAATACCAAAAAAGCATAAACCGAGAGGTCTCTTGAAACCGAGAGCTTTATTGATACCTCGCCGTCGTCCTCTTCACCATCCATCCGTTTTGAAATCAATCCCAACCGTGAAGTCCATCTCGAGACCGGCCAAGCACGACGTCATTAAGGTCTGTTCGTGGATTCTCTGTGATTTTGGAGAATCATTCGATTGTTACTCGAGGGTTCTTAAAAGACCGGCCAGAAGGATATATTGCCTTTATTCGCGCAAAGCACATAGTATTTGATCAAAAAGATGCACATGCTGTCGCTAGTAGGCGTGTGAAATGCAAGCTGTTTTGAATTTTGACTCCTGCTGTCTGAAGTTTGAGACTTCAAATGAAGCTATAGTGTATTTTGTTTCATTTTGGTAGTAATCAATCTTTGTAGCTCTAATACTTAGCTACATCTTGAATTCAATAGCTATTTAACTATCTCAATAAATGGTCTTCGTCGTTGGCGTGTTTCGCATGATCAATTGTGATATGTAGTATACACTCATTGTTGGAAGACACAACAATAAATAACTGAGAATCCGTATGATATAACAAAGATAAACAAAAGATAACACATCAATTATGTATAACCTATATGAAGACATGTTATAACATTTGTAAGCTCTGTATAACACAATGCGTCTATAATCAGTCATTCTTCATCGTCCTCCGCTTCTTTACAACCGCGCAACGGCTTAGAGCAGTTGCGTCTCCTAATTTAACTCAAATTAGTAGCAGCAAAACAAAGGCAAAGCCCAATCCGCCACCAACATGATTAACCCAAACTCATCACTTGGTGAGCAATATCAACGGAACACTGAACATCCACAAATACTTTCTTTGCGCTTGGCTGTTGAAACCACAAATACTTTTTATCTTTTCCCGATGGTTTCTTCCACCTTTCCCCCACATATGTTTCTACTTCGAGGTCCATCTGAACATCCCTTCATCAACGGAACACTGGAGTTTTGCTCAGAAGAGGAAGGAAACGAGATTAACGGTACCATCTTCATAGGCTTCGTAGGTTACAAAGATTTGCAGATTTGCAAATTTGCAAAATAAGGTCCGTAGAGGGTTTATGAAGGATTTCCACTATCAAGGTAGTTCATTACACAATATATATGAAGTCATCCTACAATTACAAAGCCAAGGGAATCCGTTAAGCTTTCAAGGTGCTCTGTTACAGCATCTTACACATGCTCCTTATTACAATATAAAGGACCTCAATTAAAATAAAAAGGCTATGATTTACACAGTTAGGTTCACATAAAGTATAAAGAGGATTTACACTGCCAAGGGCATTAATTACATTACCAAGGTGGTATTTTACAATAATTTTTACACACACTCCTTATTACACTGTGAAGGGCGCTAATTACAATATGTAGGGTAGTGTTTACACAGTTAGGTTTACATAAAGTATAAAGAGGATTTACAATACCAAGAGACCCCATTACACTACTAAGGTGGTCTTTTACAATAATTTTTACAAACATGCCTTATTACACTATGAATGGCCCTAATTACAATATGTAGGGTAGGGTTTACACAGTGAGGTTCACAAAAAGTATAAAGAGTATTTACACTGCCAAGGGACTCTATTACACTACCAAGGTGATCTTTTACAATAATTTTTACAAACACTCCTTATTATACTATGAAGGGCCATAATTACAATATGTAGGGTAGGGTTTACACAGTGAGGTTCACAAAAAGTATAAAGAGTATTTACATTGCCAAGGGACTCCATTACACTACCAAGGTGGTCTTTTACAATAATTTTTACAAACACTCCTTATTACACTATGAAGGGCCTTAATTACAATATGTAGGGTAGGGTTTACACAGTGAGGTTCACAAAAAGTATAAAGAGTATTTACACTACCAAGGGACTCCATTACACTGCCAAGGTGGTCTTTTACGATAATTTTTACAAACACTCCTTATTACATATGAAGGGCCCTTATTACGCTATAAACAGATTTCCAAAACCCATCTCCGTTATCATCCTCTTTTTTTTCTCAGGTAATTTAGAAAAAACTGACGAAAAGCGCTCTGGATTGCAACGAGTTTTTATTCCTTTAACTCCATAAGCCGGGTCAACCACACTTGGTTCTTCATTTGTATTTTCCATGCCACACGTCATCTTCGCAAAATTCATTTTCTCCTCTTATTCCATAGCCTTAAATTCAGCCCCCCATTTCTTTTTTGTCTGAAAAAAATGAAATCCAATCATCTTAACCAATATCATACTATTTTATTTGATGAAACTCTAAACATAACATCAGAGAAGTTGACAAACATCTATGTCCACCTTAAGCCCTTGCCCTTTTTTTTGAACTCAGAACATCTTACTTTGCTGAAACACAACACAGTTAAAGATCACTTCACTAGTATGCAAGACGTTCCTAAACCACATTGAACAAATAACTTACAAAAAATTTGGAAAAGCAACTCTCCTAATTTTTCTCCCCTCATTGGCGGTTGTGTTGTTAATATCTTGTTCGCAACTTGACGTCATCGCATGCAGCTAATGTCTCACCTGTTTTCACAACCCAAACACAACATCAAGATCAAAATCAAAGTAAAGTTACAAGACACTATTTATCATGGTGTAACAAAACAATTATGTAATAACAGTCAATTTACTAACTATACTGATAGTATTAAATGACAAAATATAGCAATAACTCATCAGTATCACACTAGTTACTAGGCTACATTAACTGATCAGTATCCCATTTTATGACAAAATATAACAGAACAACATCAAACAAGCAAAGGACGAGGTGCAAACTTGTAGTAACAATATAATGCCAGCTATAATAAATCTGCTTAATGTAACCTTCCAGAATCACGTATAATAAAATTGGTATAATATAACATGAGAAGTTGAGGTATTAAGTTAAATATGAAGTTATAACACACAAGACAGGAGGTTGGACAACTCGAAAACTCAACAGAAATTCCGACAGCGAAACCTCTGGATACGTTTTGCTTATGCGACTCTGATGACTTCTACGACTACTCTACTTTTGTTCGCAAGTCCATCTTTTTTCTAGGAGGTTCGACATTCGAAATACTTCAATGATATTAAACCACGGCAATCACGATGAACATGAGTGGGAAATGTAAATTGAAGCCCTTTCCAATGATGATGATTGATCAACTTAATCCCTAAACCTACAAACTATCAATGACGATGATGATGATGCCGACTACAAGAGTTGAAGCCCAATTCAACCATCACCATGGCACAAACGACTTGATTGTTCATAAAGGAGAGCGGGAGGATTTCAAACACTGTTTCACCAACGCCAATAGATTTATATGATGTCACGACAACAACCACAAATTAGCAGCAGCATTCGACGGGAAGCGTGAAGGTTTTTTGAACGGCAAAATTTGGGATAATTTGAGAACGATTCAAATAGGAGTTTATTCACATTTAGGATGTCATAGTTGAATTAGGAATCTAATTGTCAAGATTTAATTTGGGGGTCTAAGATTGGATTAAATCTACGGTTATAAATAATCATGATTTAATAGAAAGAAAATGTATCGGTACATTTTAAAAAGACAATGTACTGAAGACCAACCCATAAATATAAGATGAGTGTACAAATAAAATAAGTGGTGTAACTAACAGCCCCAAAAAGAACTGGTCAAACCCCATCCCCTTAAAATATAGAAATTTAAATACATGTCAAAGTTGAAAAATACCTTAAAAAAGTGGCACAACTGCGTACAAGAGCATTGTAATTCTCTCAATACTAGTAAAAGTGCCCGCGATGCTGCGGGGTGTTTTTATTTTTATTTTTTTAATAGATAGCTTTGAAAAGCAAAGAAAAAGTAATCTCCAATGCAACCACAGACGTCAATATCGTTACGAGAAATCAGGAACTAAAACACACTCATCAAAAGATGGTGCACTGCCTGATATCACAACTTAATATGAATATATAAGAGATTGGAAATATGATGGCAGTCCAGATGCTCTTCCAAGTTGCTAACCCAATTGGCTACTGCAAAAAATAAGTAAGAGTGTATCAACCTAATTGAGACTCAAATTCATCTATAACGCAATTATATAATAATGATTTGTTAAACCAAACCAAATAATATAAGATATACAAAAACAAATGCAACCAATTTTAGGGAGTTGAGAACACCTGTTAAACCAAACCAAATAATATAAGATATACAAAAACAAATGCAACCAATTTTAGGGAGTTGAGAACACCTGGTAATCTGAGTCTAACCCAGCCAAGCACATAATGTTCATTGCAAAAAAAAGCCTCAACCAAACAAACAAAGATTCTTTAGGCACATTTGGAAATCTCGGTGTGCGGCCATATTCAACCCCTCAAGCCTATATCATGTTAATTATTTGGAGACTATCATGCAATTGCTCATGAGTGGTATGCTGCGGGGTGTTTAAGATGAACGTTGTTTCACATTATTTTTGAAAATTATATTATATTGTTAACCAAAAACTTAATTGTTTCAAACTAAAACATTGAGCGAACTCAATTAGTTTTCTCGATTTGACCTGTTTATCAAGTCAGAAGATTCCTCTCCCTCCCCCAAGCAAAACTCATTTTACCGTTGAGTTTTTTTTTTTTTTTTTTTTTTTGAAAGGATTTTACCGTTGAGTTAGGAGTGGGTGAATTTCCACCGAAATTTTTTGAGGGTATTGAAATTATGGAGGTATTATTCTGACATTATTTAAGTTTGGCGGTTACCAAATCTATATTGGGGTCAAGAGAGGAGTCTCCTTGATCAATTCCATTCATTCCATCCCTTCTTGATCAATTTTCTACTTGTTCCACCAATAAACCCAACAAACCAGAATCTGGAGACACTGGAGAAGAGTCTCCATGATCACTGCTTTCAAGTGATGCATTCCCACTTTCAAATCCGTGCGACGATGATAAGTTTTTCTTAACCTTTTCCACTTTTCCTACATATATCTTATAGTTTTCTGTAATTTCTACTTAATCTGTTTTCTGCGTTATTGGTTTCTTTTGATGGCGTGTTAGAAGTTTGTTATTGTTGTTATCCTCAAGTGTCTGGTTTTCGTTTTGATTGCAATTAACACAATTCAAGTATTGTGGTGGTAGTTTTCTTTTCTTCTCGTGTTCAGACAGGCAGTTTGTTTTTCCGCCATCGTTGCGATCTGTCCATCAAGTTTCAGACATCCGTTGACCGGCGTCGACGTGTTGGTTATTGGCAGTTTCATTCACAATCGGAATTACCGGGGAATTTCCCTCTAAACCAACCAACGGTTTTATGATATTATCCTTTGTTTGGGCCACCATTGTGGGCCGGGTCTACTGTTTTCCCCTAATTTAGCTTGAGTCCGACTAGAGAGCGGGCTTGTAGTACGGGCCTATTGTACGCGCCCCCGGCCCCACTACCGTTGGATTGAAATTGAAAGTTGAAAAACAGATCTAAAGGCTGTGAATGAAAGTTACAGTGCACCACATGTACACAATCGCACCAAGCTTAACCTCCGTTAACTCTGCCTCCTTCTAATCTCCATCGTTTTTCTTCTGATCTGCATTCCATCCGCCCCTCTCCTCTCCTCTCCGCATGGTTTTCAAAACCCTAAGCGAACTCTCCAGAATTCCGAGTCAAGTAGCGCAGCAATGGGAGCGACGGCGACGGAAGGTTTCGCGATTCGGTGTATCGCGACCGGAGGACGATGAAGCACGTCCGCGACAACGTTCACGGAATCATCTACCTCGAGCCGGTGAGAATCTCGATTCCGCCGTTCAACTTCGCTTTTCCAATTTCGCCGTGTTTCCTGTTTTTGAATTTGTTTTTGTTTTCCGAGCGTCGATGGCGTTGTAGTCGCAGACAATCAAGCACATGATTGAGGACGACTCCGACAACGACATTCCACTGCCCAACGTCACCAGAAATATCCTCGCCAAGGTCATCGAGGTCCACTTCGCGAACCTGCCGATCAAGCTCCTGATGCCGACGCAGTTCACCAACATCACCGAAATCGCGCTCAAGACCATCCCCTCCGCCTCCAAGATCGAAATCAAGCGCGTCCTCGAGTCCCTCTCTCCGCCTCAAATCCTTTGATATAAACTTCACCTTGTTTCCATTTCTTCTTCATTCTCTCCGAATTTTCCAACCATCGAATTCGCTTCTCGGAATTTCGATAGAATTTTTAAGAATCAATTCCGATGGCCGCCGTGTCGCAGTGCTTCGGAGCCACCTCCGCCGCCCTCTCCGTCTCCTCCGGCTCCCGGAAGCTCCGCCTCCCTTCGTGGAGATCGCTTCCAGGTCAGCCCTAGCCGTCTTCACTTTTTCCCGGCGAGCTTTATGTATCTTTTGTTTTTGTGTCTGATTTGTTTGTTTGTTGTTTGGTTTTGATTTGATTCAGGGAGGAAGCGAGCTTCTTGGTGGTCAGATCTGATGCCGGGTCAGCTCCGGCTCCAATTCGAAAGCTCCGCGTCGGGCTGATCAGCTGATTACTAATGCCGTTGCAGTAAATCATCGAATCCCATTGGTTTTGAAATTTGTTGGTTTGTTTGTAATACATTGAGTTCTGATTGTTGGTTTTGGGGTTTTTTTTTGTTTATAGACGAAAGCTGACAGCGCTGAGGCTTCCACGGCATCGAAACCGGGGTATGTTTTGATACGTTTGGATTGGAAAGTGAAGTTTTTACTTTGTTTGAGCTTCTGTTTTGGCTGAATTTGATTCTCATGGAGCACAAGTTGACAATAGTAATTGCATTGTTGCATGTAATTCAGTACTCTTAATTGCATTTGCACAATGGGCTGATTTGTATTTCCAATGTTGGAGTAGAAATGAAGGAATTGTTTTGATATATGTTTTTTTTACAACATCAACTTTGTGAGAGTAAAAATGAAGTGACTGTGAAAGCAGGACAATGGAAAGTTATGACGAGAATTGCATTTCTATTGGGTGTAAGCAAGAGCATCTGGAAGTTTTACATTGACGTGCCTCCTAATGAAGGTTTTAGATGCGGAATGCTGCCATGCATTTGTTTTTAGAATTTAGGATACCGTTCAGTATGTGAAGCTCATTATTTCCATAGTTGGATTCATCAGCTAAGTTACGATCCCATTTAAAATACAATGTTTGTGGTACTACTAACACACTTATGTTTGTAGTTCAACTTTGTGGGGCGGCTTCTGGGTCCTAGAGGTAATTCACTAAAGCGGGTGGAAGCTTCTACAGGTTGTCGGGTTTACATCAGAGGAAAATGTTCAATAAGAGATATTGACAAGGTATAATATACGAAGTGTGTTGAAGACGAAGTTGTTGTGCTTTTAAATCAAGTTCTTCTTTCTTGTGCTGGTTTCCATTTTCTGCTATACACTGTCAATATCTCTTGACATCTGTTTCTTGCTTTCTGGACTCTAAAGGAGGAATCTTTGAGAGGAAGACCAGGTTATGAACATCTCAATGATCCACTGCACATTATAATTGAGGCTGAATTGCTTGCTAATATCGTGGATATGCGGTTGAGACAGGCGAAACAAATCATAGAAGAACTACTCAAACCTATGGTATACCTATCTTTTCTGACCCCTCCTTTTGGCATTTCAATACAAATGTTTTATTGGTTACTTAACACTATGAAGCATCGTTATATTCACAATTGCACTTACACAAATGATGACACTGTTTTCTTTCTAGCCAGTCCGAAGTAGATAGTATTGTATGAGATTGCCCTTGAATATGTAAGACCTCCTCTAAGCTATCCATGATGGATATTAACTTCGACCCTCATTTCAGGATGAGTCACAAGACCATTACAAGAGGGAACAGTTGAGAGAACTAGCAATGTTAAAATCCAATTTAAGAGAAAATACTGCCTCTTTTGTTCCTCTTGTGGTTATTCATATAGAGCTCATGTTCAGTGCTATTCTGCTTTGAAGTTGTTTTTCTTACTATCCTTTTGCTCCTGAATAGTGAGGGAAGCAAAGAATGAAGGTGGCCATGGAGGAGGTCGTGGAGGTGGATGCGGCTATGGATATAACCGTGGTGGATGTGGCAGTGGTGGCTGCAATCGTGATGAATCAGCCAATAATGAGAACAGCCAATAGGGAAGTACCTGCTGGTCAAGTTGCTTTTGAAGATGGAGATGGGAGACAATCTGAAAGGCTGCACGGGTTCGATAATTGGATTGTAGAGAGGGAAGATCGATCCTACATTGAAGCTTTGGAACACGAGAAGCAGAATCTAGTGTATTTGACGGCGGATTCCGAAAACGTGGTTGATGATCTTGATTCAAGCAAGATATATTCGTGTCGTCGCCGCCATTCTCAAGTTTTTTCATTGTTCTCTTATTTTTTGTTTTGTATTTGCTTTGTGAATTAAGCCTTGGGCAATTCATGAATCTTTTTTTTTTTCAATTGTTGAATGCTCGGGTTTCAATTTGGGATTGTTGATTCATTCTTGAATTGAATATGAAGATCTGAAGCCTCTTTCAATCTTGTCTTTTGAAATTTATTTTGCTATTGGCCAGTGATGATTATGTTTTTATTGATTGAAATTTTATGTTGATAAAAGACATCGGAAATGTTTCAGTAAAATGGAAAAATGCCATGTTAAAAGGAGAAAGTGTCCTGGCAAAATGGATAAGTGCCCTGTTAAAATAAAAAAGTGCCCTGGCAAAATGGATAATTGCCCTGTTAAAATGGATAAGTGCCCAGTTGAAATGCATAAGTGTCCCGGAAAATGAGGAAGATGAAGTTGGTCATATATTTGTTATAAGATGATCATACAACGGTCATACATGGGTAAACCAATAAATAAGACATAGTATAAGCTAAATGAAAAAGTGCCCCTGTAAAATAGAAAATGCCCCGGTAAAATGCATTAGTGTCCCGGTAAAATGTAAAAGTGCCCCGGTAACATAGAAAGTGCCCCGGTAAAATGAAAAAGTACCCCGGTAAAATAGAAAGCGCCCCGGAAAAGAACATTTGATTGTTCTTTAAGGAGCAAATGACTGTTCATAAGTGGGTATACCATGGTCATACGACGGTCATAAGTGGGTATACCATGGTCATACTGGTGAGTTTTCACTTCCTTTTTGTCTTAAAGCACTTCATTATGTGGTTAGCTTTGTTGGGTTGGTTTTCCATGTGGGATTTTAGCTTTCAAGCTTTGTTCAAGGTCAGTTCCATTTCCCTCTATGAAAAGAATGCGTGTCTAGTTCACATGGAAATTTACTGTCATCTTGGTGTGCTTCATGTTACACAACAATACTATTCTACATGCACAACTGTTAATTGAGCTACTGTAACTTTCTTCACTACTCCATAGAATATTTGTATGGTGCATACTTCTAATGTGTTCCAATGGCTGCAGATCACTCTCCAAACAAAGAGCCTTGCCACCGAACTTGTAATTAAGAAACTAGGATTTGAAAATCTTTTGTGTTGAAATGTATACTTTTGTAGATCAACTGTCAATTGTGTATATATAAATGAATATTACTCTTTTCTAGAAATGAATATTATTTTTGTTTATGCTATATGTTCAGTATGGACTGAATATAAAATTCCAAATGTCGTTTTGGTATAAGCAATTAGAATGAATGTACAATTGAGATTATTAGTATAAAAGGTGACTGTTCTTTAAGGAGGAGTTGACTGTTCTTTAATGAATTGATGACTGCTCATTAAGGAAGAAAAGCTAATTGTTCTTTAAAATAGGGAAGTGCCATGATAAAATAGGGAAGTGTCATGGTAAAATAGAAAGTGCCCCGGTAAAATAGAATAATGCCCCGGTAAAATGAAAAAGTATTCCGAAAAAGTTACACCCTTATTAAAATATCTTTTTGATCGGCCTTTCACATTTCGTCATGTGGTATGACTTTGTTATACCCACAATTTATATTATCTTATTTATTGATTTAACCCTTGTATGACCGTCGTATGACCATCATATGACTATCTTAGAACCATCTTATGACCATCGTACAACCATTATATGACCATTTTATGACCGTCTTATAACCTTAATCAACCCACTTAGTTTATATTATGTCTTATTTATTACTTTATCCTTGTATGACCATATTATGACCATCTTATAATCATTATATGACCATCATATGACTATCTTATGGTCGTCGGCCGATCAAATTACAATTTTGCTATGCTGTAACTTTTGCGTGCTGACCCAACTTGATGCTCGGTCTTTACTGTTGCATTCGTATTGAGGCACTATACCACCAAAATCCTATTCTTTGTCTTCCTTTCTAATTCCCTCAACAAAAGTTGCCGCCTACACCACCATCCTCAACGGTCGCCGGTGCCGCGACCCCACCACCAGCATAGACATCGGCCTTGTTGTTGCTACAGTGGGTGTTGTGAATTAATCCTATCACTGGGTTGTTGATCAAGATCAGTTCTTCATGCCTGTGCTGCGTGAAACATGAACTTGGGCCAGTTTCGCGTCAAAGAAACAGAGGAGAGAGGGAGAGAGATAAGGTTTTGCTTTTGAGTAGATTTATAATAAATTAAGTTTCCTTCTCTGTTAGCTTTGTTTTTGATGAGTTTGTCACTTTTATCCAACATCGCAATCAACACTATCTTTTGCTTTGTTTTGGATGGATTCAACTCCATCCACACGAATTTATCATTATTTTTATTTGTTATTTTACAAATATACATGTTTAATAGATATATTTGGATTTGAATGCTTGTTTAATAAATATACTTGAATTGAAAATGCTTGTTTGAGTAGGCTAATTTATTTATGAGATGATATTTAATATTTATATATAAAACTCTCAATACACCTAGTCCCCGATTAATCCTCTAAACGCTAGGCCCTCGACTGCCGCCTAGATCCCGCCTAGTGCTTTTTAAAACCTTGCTTATAACCAATATATGACGAACTTATGATCATCTTATGACCTTAATTTACCTACTTAGTTTATATTATATCTTATTTAATGCTTTACCCTTGTATGACCATAGTATGACCATCGTATGACCATCTTATTACTATCTTATGACCGTCGGCCGATCAAATTTCAATTTTGCTATGCTATAACTTTCGCGTGCTGACCCAACTTCATGCTCGGTCTTTGCTGTTGCATTCGTATTGAGGCACTATACAACTTTCATGAAGGATTCTTCCCCAAGTTACGACCCTATTTTTCAGTAAATCGATACATTCATTTTTGACCGTCCATCGCCGTTTATGTTCACGCTCCATTACGGGAATTATATTAGCTATATTTTAAATTTTTTTCGTTGAAACATGACCTTACATATGACCGCAAAAGATGAACGGTTCGGATCATCAATATCCCATTTAGATATTCACAATTAGCTCAAATAATGCTTGATGTTTAGAATGTTTCATAACACTAACCCCTCAATGCTCATATTCAACAATTCCACAAACATCGAAACGTGATATTGACGATCCGAACCGGTCATTCTCTTCTATTGAAAAAAAGACTATGTTTTGGTGAAAAAAATATTCTAAAAACCAAAATACGATTACAGGAACGGAGTCATCTATGTAAACGATAACCGACGGTCCTAAGTGAATGTAAGCATTCTGGGTCTATAGTGATGTAATTGCTATTCGAGTCCTTCTAGGAAGTTGTAGGGCCCGTTCTCACAAGCACAGGGAACTAGACCGCACCTTGAGTTGACTTCGTACAAAAAAGTTACACCCTTTTTAAAATATCTTCTTGATCGGGACACTTCCCCATTTTTCGGAACCCTTGTATGACCATATTATGACCATCGTATAACCTTCCTATGACCATCTTATGACCACTCTATGACCTTTCTCATTTTTCCGGGACACTTGCTCATTTTCCGGGACACTTTCTCATTTTTCCGGGACACTTTCCCATTTTTTCGGGACACTTCCCCATTTTTCGGAACCATTGTATGACCATATTATGACCATCGTATAACCTTTGTATGACCATCTTATGACTACCTTATGACCTTTCTCATTTTTTCGGGACACTTCCCCATTTTCCTGGACACTTTCTCATTTTTCCAGGACACTTTCCTATTTTTCCGGGACACTTCCCCATTTTTCGGAACCCTTGTATGACCATATTATGACCATCGTATAACCTTCCTATGACCATCTTATGACCACTCTATGACCTTTCTCATTTTTCCGGGACACTTGCTCATTTTCCGGGACACTTTCTCATTTTTCCGGGACACTTTCCCATTTTTTCGGGACACTTCCCCATTTTTCGGAACCATTGTATGACCATATTATGACCATCGTATAACCTTTGTATGACCATCTTATGACTACCTTATGACCTTTCTCATTTTTTCGGGACACTTCCCCATTTTCCTGGACACTTTCTCATTTTTCCAGGACACTTTCCTATTTTTCCGGGACACTTCCCCATTTTTCGGAACCCTTGTATGACCATATTATGACCATCGTATAACCTTCCTATGACCACCTTATGACCGTCGGCCGATCAAATTCCAATACCTGGAAAAATGAATAAGTGTCCCGGAAAATGAATAAGTGTCCCGAAAATGGAGAAGTGTCCCGGAAAATGAATAAGTGTCCCGGAAAATGAAGAAGTGCCCCAGATATTTGCATTCCGGCGGGAATATTTGAATTTCGGTGGGATTATTTGAATTTCGAATTCTGGTGGGATTATTTGATTTTCGAATTCCAGCGGGATTATCCGATATTCAAATTCCGGCGGGATTATTTCATATTCAATTTGCGGCGGGATTATTTATTTATTTTTTATTATTTATATGATTAAAAATTAATTACTGTATTTTCCTTTATTTATTATTATTATTATTCCATGAATACTAGCTGTCATACGGTAACAGTACCCCTAAACCCTCACAGTACTCCGTTCCCCTAAACCCTCCCAGTACCCTCTTAGTACCCTCCCCTAAACCCTTCGAGTACCCTCTTAGTACCCCCACAGTACCCATTACTTTAAACCCTCACAGTACACTCACAGTCCCACCCAATACCCATTACCCTAAACTCTCACAGTACACATGACCATGTTATGACCATGTTATGATCATCTTATGACCTTAATTTACATAGTTTATATTGTCTTATTTATTGATTTATCCTTATATGACCATCGTATAACCATTGTATGACCAGCTTATGACCATCTTATGACCATCGCCCGATCAAATTCCAATTTTGCTACACTGTAACTTTCACGTGCATACCCAACTTGACGCTCGGTCTTCGCCGTTACGTTTGTATTAAGGCACTGTACAACTTCCATGAAGGGCTCTTTCCCAAGTTACGACCCCGTTTACGGTAAATTGGTACATTCATTTATTACCGTTCATCGCCTTTCAAGAACTCTTTCCATTACGGGGACTATATTATGTATTTTTTGAATTTTTTTCGTTGAAACATGACCTCATATAGGATTGCAAAAAGATGAACGGTTCGGATCGTTGATATCGCATTTTGATATTCATGATTAGCACAAATAATGCTTGGTGTTTACAATGTTTCGTAACACTAACCCCTCAATGTCCATATTCAACCATTCCACAAATATCGAAATGTGATATCGATGATCCAAACCGTTCATGATCTTCTATTTAAAAGAAGACCATGTTTTGGTTGAAAAAAATTCAAAAAACCAAAATACGGTTACAGGAACGGAGTCATCGATGTAAACAACAACCGACGGTCCTGAGTAAATGTAAGCATTCAAGGTCTATAGTGATGTAATTGCTATTTGAATCCTTCTGGGAAGTTGTAGGGCCCATTCTCACGAGCATGGGAGACTAGACCACATCTCGAGTTAATTTCGTATGAAAAAGTTACACCATTTTTAAGAAATCTTCTTAATCAACGAATCATAGGACGCCACGTGGTATGACTTATTGATTTACCCACTTATGACCGTCGTATGACCATGGTATACCCACTTATGAACAGTCATTTGCTCCTTAAAGAACAATCAAATGTTCTTTTCCGGGGCGCTTTCTATTTTACCGGGGTACTTTTTCATTTTACCGGGGCACTTTCTATGTTACCGGGGCACTTTTACATTTTACCGGGACACTAATGCATTTTACCGGGGCATTTTCTATTTTACAGGGGCACTTTTTCATTTAGCTTATACTATGTCTTATTTATTGGTTTACCCATGTATGACCGTTGTATGATCATCTTATAACAAATATATGACCAACTTCATCTTCCTCATTTTCCGGGACACTTATGCATTTCAACTGGGCACTTATCCATTTTAACAGGGCAATTATCCATTTTGCCAGGGCACTTTTTTATTTTAACAGGGCACTTATCCATTTTGCCAGGACACTTTCTCCTTTTAACATGGCATTTTTCCATTTTACTGAAACATTTCCGATGTCTTTTATCAACATAAAATTTCAATCAATAAAAACATAATCATCACTGGCCAATAGCAAAATAAATTTCAAAAGACAAGATTGAAAGAGGCTTCAGATCTTCATATTCAATTCAAGAATGAATCAACAATCCCAAATTGAAACCCGAGCATTCAACAATTGAAAAAAAAAAAGATTCATGAATTGCCCAAGGCTTAATTCACAAAGCAAATACAAAACAAAAAATAAGAGAACAATGAAAAAACTTGAGAATGGCGGCGACGACACGAATATATCTTGCTTGAATCAAGATCATCAACCACGTTTTCGGAATCCGCCGTCAAATACACTAGATTCTGCTTCTCGTGTTCCAAAGCTTCAATGTAGGATCGATCTTCCCTCTCTACAATCCAATTATCGAACCCGTGCAGCCTTTCAGATTGTCTCCCATCTCCATCTTCAAAAGCAACTTGACCAGCAGGTACTTCCCTATTGGCTGTTCTCATTATTGGCTGATTCATCACGATTGTAGCCACCACTGCCACATCCACCACGGTTATATCCATAGCCGCATCCACCTCCACGACCTCCTCCATGGCCACCTTCATTCTTTGCTTCCCTCACTATTCAGGAGCAAAAGGATAGTAAGAAAAACAACTTCAAAGCAGAATAGCACTGAACATGAGCTCTATATGAATAACCACAAGAGGAACAAAAGAGGCAGTATTTTCTCTTAAATTGGATTTTAACATTGCTAGTTCTCTCAACTGTTCCCTCTTGTAATGGTCTTGTGACTCATCCTGAAATGAGGGTCGAAGTTAATATCCATCATGGATAGCTTAGAGGAGGTCTTACATATTCAAGGGCAATCTCATACAATACTATCTACTTCGGACTGGCTAGAAAGAAAACAGTGTCATCATTTGTGTAAGTGCAATTGTGAATATAACGATGCTTCATAGTGTTAAGTAACCAATAAAAGATTTGTATTGAAATGCCAAAAGGAGGGGTCAGAAAAGATAGGTATACCATAGGTTTGAGTAGTTCTTCTATGATTTGTTTCGCCTGTCTCAACCGCATATCCACGATATTAGCAAGCAATTCAGCCTCAATTATAATGTGCAGTGGATCATTGAGATGTTCATAACCTGGTCTTCCTCTCAAAGATTCCTCCTTTAGAGTCCAGAAAGCAAGAAACAGATGTCAAGAGATATTGACAGTGTATAGCAGAAAATGGAAACCAGCACAAGAAAGAAGAACTTGATTTAAAAGCACAACAACTTCGTCTTCAACACACTTCGTATATTATACCTTGTCAATATCTCTTATTGAACATTTTCCTCTGATGTAAACCCGACAACCTGTAGAAGCTTCCACCCGCTTTAGTGAATTACCTCTAGGACCCAGAAGCCGCCCCACAAAGTTGAACTACAAACATAAGTGTGTTAGTAGTACCACAAACATTGTATTTTAAATGGGATCGTAACTTAGCTGATGAATCCAACTATGGAAATAATGAGCTTCACATACTGAACGGTATCCTAAATTCTAAAAACAAATGCATGGCAGCATTCCGCATCTAAAACCTTCATTAGGAGGCACGTCAATGTAAAACTTCCAGATGCTCTTGCTTACACCCAATAGAAATGCAATTCTCGTCATAACTTTCCATTGTCCTGCTTTCACAGTCACTTCATTTTTACTCTCACAAAGTTGATGTTGTAAAAAAAACATATATCAAAACAATTCCTTCATTTCTACTCCAACATTGGAAATACAAATCAGCCCATTGTGCAAATGCAATTAAGAGTACTGAATTACATGCAACAATGCAATTACTATTGTCAACTTGTGCTCCATGAGAATCAAATTCAGCCAAAACAGAAGCTCAAACAAAGTAAAAACTTCACTTTCCAATCCAAACGTATCAAAACATACCCCGGTTTCGATGCCGTGGAAGCCTCAGCGCTGTCAGCTTTCGTCTATAAACAAAAAAAAACCCCAAAACCAACAATCAGAACTCAATGTATTACAAACAAACCAACAAATTTCAAAACCAATGGGATTCGATGATTTACTGCAACGGCATTAGTAATCAGCTGATCAGCCCGACGCGGAGCTTTCGAATTGGAGCCGAAGCTGACCCCGGCATCAGATCTGACCACCAAGAAGCTCGCTTCCTCCCTGAATCAAATCAAAACCAAACAACAAACAAACAAATCAGACACAAAAACAAAAGATACATAAAGCTCGCCGGGAAAAAGTGAAGACGGCTAGGGCTGACCTGGAAGCGATCTCCACGAAGGGAGGCGGAGCTTCCGGAGCCCGAGGAGACGGAGAGGGCGGCGGAGGTGGCTCCGAAGCACTGCGACACGGCGGCCATCGGAATTGATTCTTAAAAATTCTATCGAAATTCCGAGAAGCGAATTCGATGGTTGGAAAATTCGGAGAGAATGAAGAAGAAATGGAAACAAGGTGAAGTTTATATCAAAGGATTTGAGGCGGAGAGAGGGACTCGAGGACGCGCTTGATTTCGATCTTGGAGGCGGAGGGGATGGTCTTGAGCGCGATTTCGGTGATGTTGGTGAACTGCGTCGGCATCAGGAGCTTGATCGGCAGGTTCGCGAAGTGGACCTCGATGACCTTGGCGAGGATCTTTCTGGTGACGTTGGGCAGTGGAATGTCGTTGTCGGAGTCGTCCTCAATCATGTGCTTGATTGTCTGCGACTACAACGCCATCGACGCTCGGAAAACAAAAACAAATTCAAAAACAGGAAACACGGCGAAATTGGAAAAGCGAAGTTGAACGGCGGAATCGAGATTCTCACCGGCTCGAGGTAGATGATTCCGTGAACGTTGTCGCGGACGTGCTTCATCGTCCTCCGGTCGCGATACACCGAATCGCGAAACCTTCCGTCGCCGTCGCTCCCATTGCTGCGCTACTTGACTCGGAATTCTGGAGAGTTCGCTTAGGGTTTTGAAAACCATGCGGAGAGGAGAGGAGAGGGGCGGATGGAATGCAGATCAGAAGAAAAACGATGGAGATTAGAAGGAGGCAGAGTTAACGGAGGTTAAGCTTGGTGCGATTGTGTACATGTGGTGCACTGTAACTTTCATTCACAGCCTTTAGATCTGTTTTTCAACTTTCAATTTCAATCCAACGGTAGTGGGGCCGGGGGCGCGTACAATAGGCCCGTACTACAAGCCCGCTCTCTAGTCGGACTCAAGCTAAATTAGGGGAAAACAGTAGACCCGGCCCACAATGGTGGCCCAAACAAAGGATAATATCATAAAACCGTTGGTTGGTTTAGAGGGAAATTCCCGGTAATTCCGATTGTGAATGAAACTGCCAATAACCAACACGTCGACGCCGGTCAACGGATGTCTGAAACTTGATGGACAGATCGCAACGATGGCGGAAAAACAAACTGCCTGTCTGAACACGAGAAGAAAAGAAAACTACCACCACAATACTTGAATTGTGTTAATTGCAATCAAAACGAAAACCAGACACTTGAGGATAACAACAATAACAAACTTCTAACACGCCATCATAGTGTGTTCGTAGTTTACCATAGTGTTATCGTAGTCCACCATAGTGCGATCGTAGTTTATCATAGTGTAGTCGTAGTCCTTTGCAGTTCAATCCTTGGTTATATAGTGCGGCCATAGTCCCTCATAGTCTTTCGAGTACATAATCGTTGTAATTCATCAAAATGTTCATAGCCCCTCATAGTGCCCTGATCACTAACGTTTTGACTATGTTTAACCCTTCCAATTCTATGTTATTGATAGTGTTTTGAGCATAAACTGGTTGCATTTAATTAGTTTTGTGCAAGTGTGCAGCATATAGGTCAAATGATGCAAAAAGGGACTCAATGGAGCATTTTGGTGTGATTTCAGCAGAAAAGTTAGTTTCTGCTGAAAAAGTCAGTTTTCAAAGATCATATTAGAACGTTGACCAATATTGAGAACCACACCAAACTCTGCATGTTAGGGCAACCACAAGGATGTTAGATAACAGTCCAACTCGACGGTTCATCAATCGGAGCCCTGACGTCCACTCTACGCCCGTTTCAATAATTGCTGCTCGGTTTGACCGAAAACCGATTGAAGCCCGACTTGAAGGCCCAATTGTACTCCAACATTTGGGAAACATTTTCAGAGGCATTCTAGCATATGTGGAAGGATAATTAAGCCAAATCATCAAGAAAGAAAGGCCCAATTCGTTGATGTGTAAAATGAAGGTTTGTTGACCAAGACAGTCAAAAAGTCAGTCTTCAAAGATCGGGCATGAACTATGACCGATATTGAGAATAAGAAAGCAGCGAATGGTTCGATGAAAAGATACGGATGTTAGCTAACCACAGAATTCGACGATTCGTCAATCGGAGCTATATTGGTCATAGAAGTGCTTGTTTTACTGATTCGGTTTTTGACCGAAAACTGACCAAGTCGGATTTAAGAGCCCAATTATGTTCCAAAGCTTGGGAAACGTACTCCAAGGTATTCAAGCATGTATGCAGACCCAAAAGTATGGAGAGGTTCTGTCAAAAGTATGGGAGAATTCTGACATCAGAGCATGGGCATGGTATGGATTAATCCTTCTCAGAGCATGGGCAAGGAGAGCATGGGAAATATTCTGAAAGCCAGAGCCAGCATGGTCTCATGTGCATACAGAATAGATGCCTCTTCTATAAATTGGAGAGCCCCAGAGATCCATCGGGATATTTTTTCGGGCTATTCTCCTTCCATTGTACAAAGTTCTCCAGCTGTTTCATAACCTTCTGCAGCAACATTACAGTGACGACATCTTGATTCTCCATCTCTTCCATCATCAGTTCATATCATGCTCGTTCAGTACTCCTCTGTATCGTTCTTAACTATGATGTGTAACTAAACTCTATCTAGGAATGGCGATGTAGCCCTTGCAAACTGTTCTGTGCAATTATGATGAATGCAATCACATGATATCTGATTCTTGTTTTCTTTCATTGATTCAATTATAAGGTGTTTGTTTCGTTTATGATTGGCCATCATATCTGTTGCATATCATCTTACTTAGTCATAATTAGCTTAGACACCCATGAGTAATTGTGATGGACTTATGATTCAAAAGAAGAAGCTTGCTATGCAGACACCATGCCATGTGACTCTTTGGTCCTTAAATGTGTTTCCTTTGTTCTTTTTGCGTTCTACCTTGTTATCTAGACTAGACACCATAGCTAGGTCGCTGGGTAGAATAGTTGGTCACAACCGGTACACCAAACGGATGATCATTTAAAAGAGAAACGGACCCTTGAATTCAGATAGTAATTGTGATTGTGGAATTCATAATATGAACAGAATAGGATGTTTGTGGTGAAGTCGTGATTCTTAGGCTTGTTTCCTTATCTTACAAAACCATTTTCAACCCAAATTCGTACTTTTTGACCTCCGTAGATTTATTTTTAGGTACTTTAAGTTTATGTTGCAAAGCCAAACCAAAAACCTGATTTCCCTTTCCGTTTGCTGACTTTGTGCGATTTCATACTTAGTTTTGTTTTAGTGAGTAATTTTGAGTTCTATTCAGTCCCTGTGGGTTCGACATCCGTACTTGTGCACTACTATACTAATATATCGTCTGTGTGCGATTATATCATCAACAATTTTGGCGCCGTTGCCGGGGACTGATTATTAGTTCTTACAATTACTTACTTTACAAGCTACTGTGTTATCGTTTTTAGTTTATTACTAACTTATTCTTTTATTTTGTTTTAGATTGTGCATGAGTAACACACCATTACTAGACCAAGTTGCTGCGTCTCTTAGACGTTCACGAGGAGGATCTAGTATACAACCGAAGAGGGGAGTACAATCATTGGAGGAAGGGGTCTCAGCTGCAAAGCAAGCAGCCTTAGCAACTTTCTCCACCCAAATAAGCAAAGAAGTGGAGTCCTCCACTTCTGAAGGTACTGAGCAAGACCAAGCATCCGACACCGAATCCGAACGAAGTACAATCCCAGAAACCAAAATGGGAGACCGAGATGGTGATCAGCGGGCGCTTGAGGACTATGCTCAACCGATCATACCCAACTCTCCATCATGCATTCAGCTGTCAGAGGCAGCAAGGAATTATGAGCTCAAATCTTCTCACTTTAATATTCTTCCATCTTTCTATGGTTTACCTAATGAGAATCCTTTAGCTCATATGAAAGAATTTTACATAAATGTGAATTCATTACCCTTGCAGAATATCACGGAGAATGAATTAAGGATGAGGGTCTTCCCCTACACCTTAAAGGACAAGGCAAAGATGTGGCTAATGACTTTAGCTCCATCATCACTCACTACTTGGGATGCCGTCAACAAGAAATTCCTTGAAAAGTGGTTCTCACCACAGAAGACCGCTGCCTTGAGAGGTCAAATCTTCACATTCTCGCAGCCAGACGGGGAATCACTTAATGGGAGTTGGGAACGTTTGAAAAATCTCCTGCTGGAATGCCCACATCATGGGTTACCTCTATACCTTCAAATTCAGATTTTCTATGATGGATTAACCCCTATTTGCCAAAGTACAATTGACAATGCAGCAGGTGGTTCTCTGAAGAAGAAAACAGCGGTTGAATCCAAAGAAATCATTGAGATGTTGGCATCTAATGCTCAACACAACAGCGTTCGGGGAAAACAACATGTTTATGGAGTTAATAATGATTTATCTATGCAAGTTTCAGATTTGCAAAGGAAGCTTGATGCGGTGCTCAATCTAGTACCAAAACCATCTGAGGTGTGTGCCATTTGCAATACTCCGGGCCACGCCACACATTTATGCCATGCAAGCTCTGCTTATCCCGAATTCGTTCAAGAACAAGTCAATTTGACAAACTCATACCCGAATCAGAGGCAAAGATTTGATCCATATTCCAACACCTACAATCCGGGTCTGAAGTTCAATCCCAATCTATCATGGAGCAACCCGAACAATGTTTTAAACCCACCAAGTTCTTCATTCCAACAGCAGCAGCAGCAGCAACAACAACATAAATCATCACCGTCTCTTGAAGAAACGATGAAGATGCTTGCTCAAAATACTCTGCAGTACCAACAAGCAACCAATAGCACTCTTCAACAACATACTGCTGCCCTAACTAAATTGGAGGTGCAAATTAGTCAAATTGCAGATGCATTGAACCAAAGAGAGTTGGGAAAGCTACCTAGTCAACCGAAATTGATCACACGCCATCAGGAGCAAGCTAAGGCTGTTACAACTCTAAGAAGTGGTAAGGTTATTAATAATGGTGTTGGTGTTGAAATTTCTAATGAATCTGTGGATATAGGAATAGGTGAAAAGGAGAAAAGTGATGAGAAGCATCATGAGGAGCAAGAGAAGGCCGATGCAGCGAAGGACATGACCAAAATGCAGAATATTACCAACTCCTATGTGCCACCAATTCCATTTCCCGGAAGACTTGCAAAGAGCAAGCAGGATAAGACCTTTAGAGACCTAATTGATATGTTGAGTAAAGTTAATGTTAATTTACCTCTACTTGATGTTATTAAGAATATTCCTGCCTATGCTAAATTTTTCAAGGAATTGACCAAGAGGACCTACGCACCAAATGAGAAGATTGATGTGTCCGAAAATGTAAGTGCAGTATTGCAAAGAAAGTTACCACCAAAGTTGAAGGATCCGGGCAGTTTCTCCATCAATATAAACATTGGCGGTCAGCTCTTGGAGAAAGCAATGCTTGACTTGGGATCGAGTATCAATTTGATGCCGTACTCAGTTTATTTGTATCTTGGTTTGGGGGAGCTTAAAGCTACTACAATTTCATTGCAATTGGCAGACCGTTCTATTAAGTTGAAGATATTTTGGTTCAAGTGGATAAACTAATATTGCCTGCTGATTTTGTAGTACTTGATATGGAGGACGCCCCAATTCATGATCGAAGGCTGCCCATTCTTCTTGGAAGGCCTTTTATGGCTACAGCTCATACAATGATAGACGTTCATAATGGGTTGTTGTCTATGACTGTTCTTGGTGAGACCGTTCAGTTTAAAGTTTTTGAATCTCTTTCTCACCCTTCTACTTCAATTGACTGTTTTTCAATTGATGTACTTGATCAGCTTGTGGCGTCTACATTTTTGCAGGAGCAATCACAAGATGCGTTGGAAACGGTCTTGACACAATCTGAAAGTGAATGTGTAGACGATTCAGAGAAAAGTGAGATGGTGGCTACCCTAGAAGCATTAAAACCACTTCCTAGTAATGTCGAAGTGCCAATTGAGGAACTTGAACCATTCACTGCCAAGCTGATCCCCTCCATTGTGAAACCACCAAAGCTAGAGCTCAAATCTCTTCCATCACACCTCAAATACACTTACCTCAGTGACAATGAGAGTCTTCCCATGATCATTGCATCGGACCTAAATCCATTAGAAGAGGATAAGCTCGTAAGAGTGCTTAAGGAGTACAAGTCAGTAATTGGCTGGTCCATTGCCGATATCAAGGGAATTAGCCCCACTATGTGCATGCATCGGATTCTAATGGAGGAAGGAGCTGCTCCGAAATGAGATCAACAGCGGAGGTTGAATCCAAACATGAAAGAAGTTGTGAGAGCTGAAGTGTTGAAATTATTGGATGTAGGAGTCATATACCCTATTTCCGATAGCAAATGGGTTAGTCTAGTGCAGGTGGTACCAAAGAAGAGTGGAATCACCGTGGTGACTAATGAGAAGAATGAACTTGTGCCCACAAGGATGACAACTGGGTGGCGTGTTTGTATTGATTATAGGAAATTGAATTCAGCCACTAGAAAGGATCACTTCCCTTTACCTTTTATTGATCAAATGCTTGAAAGGTTAGCTGGTCACTCACATTATTGTTTTCTTGATGGTTATTCAGGTTATAATCAGATTTCAATAGCTCCAGAGACCAAGAAAAGACCACATTCACGTGCCCTTTTGGTACATTTGCTTATAGAAGGATGCCATTCGGTTTGTGCAATGCACCTGCCACGTTCCAGCGATGCATGATGTCCATCTTCTCAGATATGATCGAGCGGTTCATTGAGGTATTTATGGATGATTTCTCTGTTTTTGGTTGTTCATTTGATACTTGCCTTCACCACCTATCTTTAGTGCTTGAAAGATGCCAGGAAACCAATCTGATTTTGAATTGGGAGAAGTGCCATTTCATGGTACAACAAGGAATTGTCCTTGGGCACAGAGTTTCTAGCAAAGGGATCGAAGTGGACAAAGCCAAGATTGATATAATATCAAATCTTCCACCACCAACTTCAGTCAAAGCAGTGCGAAGTTTCCTTGGTCATGCAGGTTTTTATAGGCGTTTTATCAAGGATTTTTCCAAGATAACACGTCCCTTATGTAACTTGTTATCTAAGGACGTTGTTTTTAACTTTGATAGTGACTGTATGCATGCTTTTGAAACTCTCAAACATCAACTAACTTCTGCTCCTATCATAACTGCCCCAGATTGGTCCTTACCATTTGAATTGATGTGTGATGCTTCCGATTATGCAATAGGAGCTGTCCTAGGTCAAAGAGTCAATAAGTTGCCCCATGTGATATACTATGCAAGTAGAACTTTGAATGATGCACAGATCAATTACACAACCACAGAGAAAGAATTGCTTGCTGTTATCTATGCTTTAGAAAAGTTCAGAGCATATCTCATTGCTTCCAAAGTGATTGTGTACACAGATCATGCAGCCTTGCGTTACTTGTTAACTAAGAAAGATGCCAAGCCGCGGCTAATTCGTTGGATCCTTTTACTACAAGAGTTTGACCTGGAAATCCGAGACAATGGTGGCAAGGAAAATGTTGTGGCTGATCACCTTTCCCGTATCATTCACTCCGAAGGAGAGCAAGAAACACAAGTGCCAATCACAGAAACATTCCCCGATGAGCAACTACTGGCTGTACAAGAAGTTGAACCATGGTATGCTGATTTTGTCAACTTTCTTTCTTGTGGTATTATTCGTGATGAACTAACATCGCAGCAAAGAAAGAAATTCTTGTCCATGGCGAAACATTACATGTGGGACGATCCGTATTTGTTCAAGTATTGCCCAGATCAAATTATCCGACGATGTGTGCCTGAAATGGAGCAGCAACGCATACTAAGATTCGCTCACGAGTTCACTTGTGGAGGACACTTCGGTGCCAAGAAAACAGCGCTTAAGGTTTTGCAATCTGGTTTCTTTTGGCCCACTTTATTCAAAGATGCGTTTGATTTTTGTTCTGTATGTGATAGGTGCCAGAGAATGGGGAACATAAGCGGTCGAAATCAGATGCCATTGACAAACATTTTGGTTGTAGAACTGTTTGATGTTTGGGGAATTGACTTCATGGGTCCGTTTCCTTCCTCATTTGGCTACACATATATCTTAGTGGCCGTTGATTATGTGTCCAAATGGGTTGAAGCGGAGGCCACAAGAACAAATGATCACAAGGTGGTGCTGAAGTTTCTCAAAGAACATGTTTTCACCAGGTTTGGTACACCAAGAGCAATCATCAGCGATGGAGGCAGTCACTTTTGCAACAAACCATTCGAAGCTCTTATGAAGAAGTACAACATCACTCACCGAGTTTCTACACCTTATCATCCGCAGACATCAGGCCAAGTTGAAATCAGCAATCGGGAGATTAAGAACATTTTGATGAAAACAATCAGCCCTACAAGGAAGGATTGGTCAACACGATTGAATGATGCATTGTGGGCTTACCGAACGGCATACAAGACGCCTATCGGAATGAGTCCTTATCGACTTGTGTTTGGTAAAGCATGCCACCTGCCAATGGAGTTAGAACATCGTGCATTGTGGGCCATCAAGAAGTTTAACTTTGATCTTCAAGCCGCTGGTGATGCAAGGAAACTGCAACTGAATGAGTTAGAGGAGATGCGGAATGAAGCGTATGAAAACTCAAGGATATACAAGGACCGTACCAAACTGTATCATGACCGAAAGATAATCCGAAAGGATTTCTCTCCAGGTATGAAAGTCCTTTTGTTTAACTCACGGCTTCGGTTGTTTCCAGGAAAGTTGAAATCTCGTTGGCTCGGTCCTTTTAAAGTTCATGAAGTTTTTCCTCATGGAGCTGTGGAGATTGAGAACATTCGGAATGGCCAGCGTTTCAAAGTTAATGGGCAGAACTTGAAGCCGTATTTGGACATTAACTTTGTGCCCGAAACTGGTCAGATCGTGGACTCTCTTGAGTTCCAAGCTGTTTGACCCTCTTGTACGTCTCGCCTAGACGTTAACTCAAGCGCTAACTGGGAGGCAACCCAGTCAGGTTTTGTGTTCCTTTTTGTTCTTATTTTCAGTTTGTTTGTTTTCTTTATTCGGTTTGTTTTCTACATTTCTTTAAAAGTCAGTTTTTGTCAAAGTAGGTCAGTTTTGGTCAGTTTTGGTCAACATGGTCAGTTGAGCTTTTTGTCTACTCCTTTTCATGCACTTAACATTGAGGACAATGTTTAGTTTAGGTTTGGGGGTGTGGTTTTAAAATTTTGTGCCTTTTTTTGTTGTCGTTTTGTTGGTTATTGTAACAAGAATGGACTATTGAGGGTTTTGATCATTGTTATACAGCAACCGTGAGAGAGTTTCCATGAAAAGGAATTGTAGTATTTCCCCTTCCCCAGAGTCATTACTTTCGGTGTGATCGGCAAAGAGAATTGGATCCAGATACATGGAGAAGAATAGCGGAGACAAGCTGAGTGAGGAAAAGCCAAAATGCATCCGAGTGAGGGATGGGTTGAAGACTGTCCTTGAGACAGTCAAACATATTCCATAATTTTCTTTGTTTTCATAACTCACTTCAAATGATCTCATTATGCCGTTTTAAAACGAGTACTAAGAACATTTCTCCTCTGCAGATACTTCTCATGAAAGAACTCACCGAAGTGATGTTAGGCTATGTGTGCAGCCACTAAAAAGCCGGTCATATCCAACCCAATTGTGTCCGCCATCTGCCCATTTGAAGCCAAACACTCAACCATTTCATTCATCACCTTCATGATCACCTACTTTTATCTCGGTATTGAGATAGTTAGCCTGTTACTAGCCAAACCCTATACTTAGAGAACAGACAACTACGAAGGTGCAATGATATATGCTGCTTCAACCAAGATGTCACAACAAGAAGATGTGCAAATGGGCAAGAACCTGTTCACCTCCACATTCGAACAGTTAAGAGGTACAAGCTCCAAATTTCAAAGTTCCTGGTTTCCAAACTCAAGTACATTATGATAAAAAAAAAAAAAAAAAAAAAAAAAAAAAGAACTAAAGATGAGAAAGAAAAATGAGGAAATACATGGAGTTAAAGACAGTGAAGAAGCAATACATCTCACGTTCAAGAAGTGCATCACTGCTCTAGTTAAATGAAGAAAAGTTTCTGTTCTCTAAGTTTCCCCCCCCCCTTTCCTTCTCTTTCACCCAACCCCAACCTGTCCATGACCTCGCCCTGTCTGTGGGGAGGCATTCTTGACCTGGTAAGTATCTTGTTCTTAGTATTTTGATTCCGTTCATGAGATCTGTCCAGAAATAAGTGCATTTGTTTCTTTACATCTGCTATGTGAGACTTTTGATCCTTTATACGTAAATCTACTCACATATGCACTGGAGAGTGACACCCCTAGGTTCTAAACACAGCAGTGAACCATGAAAGGACTAGAGTCGAGGTGATTTCTATCTTCATATTTGGGTCTGATTACTTGATGCCGTGAATCCAAAAGAATGACTACCCCATAGACTGTGATTCCTCGACAATGGAGACATCTTTCTTGTGTTCTGTATAGTGGTGATTGATTTTCATTATTTCATTTAAGCTACACTAACCACTTGTTTTGCAGAAGTTTGTGGCGTCCTCACGAGACTTCACTCGTCCTGTAGGGGTCACCTACAGGTTTAAAAGGCTTGTTGCACATGCTCAGTGAAATCGTATCGCTTACGAAAGTAGTCCTAGTTAGGTTTTCAGTTTGGTTTGTTTTTCTGTTTTCTTTCAGAGTTTTGCTCGAGGACGAGCAAAAACTAGGTTTGGGGGAATTTGAACACTAACGTTTTGACTATGTTTAACCCTTCCAATTCTATGTTATTGATAGTGTTTTGAGCATAAACTGGTTGCATTTAATTAGTTTTGTGCAAGTGTGCAGCATATAGGTCAAATGATGCAAAAAGGAACTCAATGGAGCATTTTGGTGTGGTTCGGCAGGAAAGTTAGTTTCTGCTGAAGAGTTCAAAGATTATATTAGAACGTTGACCAATATTGAGAACCACACCAAACTCTGCATGTTAGGGCAACCACAAGGATGTTAGATAACAGTCCAAATCGACGGTTCATCAATCGGAGCCCTGACGTCCGCTCTACGCCCGTTTCAATAATTGCTGCTCGGTTTGACCGAAAACCGATTGAAGCCCGACTTGAAGGCCCAATTGTACTCCAACATTTGGGAAACATTTTCAGAGGCATTCTAGCATATGTGGAAGGATAATTAAGCCAAATCATCAAGAAATAAAGGCCCAATTCGTTGATGTGTAAAATGAAGGTTTGTTGACCAAGACAGTCAAAAAGTCAGTCTTCAAAGATCGGGCATGAACTATGACCGATATTGAGAATAAGAAAGCAGCGAATGGTTCGATGAAAAGATACGGATGTTAGCTAACCACAGAATTCGACGATTCGTCAATCTGAGCTTTGCTGGGGGACGGGAGGAGGGTGCCAAGGAGGAGTTCAGAGGATGTGGGGATGGTTATTCTGATATCAGAGCATGGGCAAGGAGAGCATGGGAAATATTCTGAAAGCCAGAGCCAGCATGGTCTCATGTGCATACAGAATAGATGCCTCTTCTATAAATTGGAGAGCCCCAGAGATCCATCGGGATATTTTTTCGGGCTATTCTCCTTCCATTGTACAAAGTTCTCCAGCTGTTTCATAACCTTCTGCAGCAACATTACAGTGACGACACACTACGTCAAAATAGGCAATAGACGACGTTGATTAGACGACACTTTTTGTTTTACTGTCGTCTGAGTTTATTTAACGACAAAATTTAAAATTCTGTCGTCTGATAACTTATTATCTAATACACGAAATTAGTCTGTTACATTTTACGACAGTTTTGACACTAAATGTGTCGTTTGTTACACTTAAAAAAAAAGCGGTAAATTTCCCCCATTTCTGTTTTGGTTGACTTGGCTTTGACTTGCTCTTTTTGACTGGAAATCACTTTTCCTTTCGACACTCCCAAACCCGCTTGAAAAACACTGACGAAGAACTCAAGCCAGAGAAAACGTATTTCAACCCCCAAATCCTTCGAAAATCCAGAAACTCAACCATTTGTCTTCAAAATTCTCACTACCCAACCCTAATTCCTTCATATTTCTCCTTTCTCTTGCTCTCACAACCCAGATCTGTTGTTAACTTTTCGACGGCGGAGAAATACGAAGTGGTTTTTGATTTTAGGTTTACAATTTGGGTTTTCTATTGGGGCTGTCGATTCGGGGTTTTCGGAGTCTAGAAATCTCCTCCGCCGCTGCCGATGCTGATGCATCCTCCTGCGGTCTCGCCGCCGCGTCGCCGAGGGTCTTCGGCTGCATCATCGGAGTCCAGAGGGGCCGCGCGGTGGAGATTTTATGATCCCGCGACCCACTCGCTCGACCGCACTTTCCTCTTGAAGAAGCAAGAGCTCTGTAATTTCCTCATTCTCTTGTGAATTTTCGTTTTTTTAGGGTTTTGAAGAATGATTAAGCTAATTAGAAACTGGGTTTTTTTTGGCAGATAAGAAGGTGTTTCCGAACTTTTATATACTGGGATGGTACTCTACGGGGACTGATGCTCAGGAATCTGATATGCACATCCACAAAGCTGTAAGTAAATTTATACAATTTTGAATCTTTATATTGTTTCAAGTTGAGTTTCGATTCTATCTCGGAATATTATTGACAGATGTTCAGTTAGTTATGTATTGTGGGAGAGACCCTGGTGGTCTAGATGCATTCTAGTTATGATGAATAAGATGCATTACAGCTGATGGATATCAATGAAATCCCTGTTTATGTTCTGCTCAACCCTTTGATCAATCCTGCCCAGAAGGATCTTCCAACAAATTTGATTTGACACATTTTGGACAGAGGATTTACGAGAGTGGCTGAAATATGCCCCTGGCATCAGCTTCAGAACAGATAATGGGCCGTTCAAGGTACTTCTTTGTTTACTTCACTGTTATTTCTTCATGTTTGTTTACTTGGAATAATCCGTTCAGATTTGGTTAGAATGTGGTGAAAAGTTAATATGGTAAACTCAAAACTGTAACTCTTTTATCTTCTTCTTGTAAAGATGGCAATGCAAGGTTTCACCCAGAAAATTGTCCAAATGATGAAAAAGGAAAATCTATTTGCATCACAAGGCGGTCCCATTATCCTTTCTCAGGTATGAATTTGTGTTGTATGTGTGATTTGAGTTATGTGGAAAGCTCTATGCTGGATTTTTGAGACCTAGGATTTTGGCACATTACCCAAATATGTGTTAGTACGTCTTCTAGGATGACTAACTCATTGGCTTGACTAGTTCCTTATTCAAAATTTTGGCATTGTGCAGATTGAGAATGAATATGGACCAGAGAGCAAGGCACTTGGAGCTGCTGGCCATGCCTACATTAACTGGGCTGCCAAAATGGCCGTTGGATTGGATACTGGAGTCCCATGGGTGATGTGCAAGGAAGATGATGTCCCAGACCCTATGGTTAGCTATCCTTGTTCTTTTCAGTCTGTACATTCGAAATATAAACTGATTCCACAATTAACTGGAAATTCGACTTAATGTCACTTTGACGCCTAGAATCCTTTCTTGAATGGTAAACTGAAGTATTTACTCAAAGGTTTCTGTTTACTGGAATGGTAATATAGTTAAAAGTTTTGACTTCCTCATTTCCTTTTAGGCTTTAACATTCATCTTTGTAACAGATAAATGCATGTAATGGTTTTTACTGTGATGGATTCTCTCCCAACAAACCTTACAAGCCAACTATGTGGACCGAGGCTTGGAGCGGGTGGTAAGCAGATCTGTACCAATACTTGGAATTTGACTGTGTATTCCATCTTATTCTTCTAATATCTGTGAACGCAACAAATTTGATTAGGTTTACAGAGTTTGTTCCACATTATGGTATATATATATCTTCTTCAAAATTATTTCACCTGATTTTTCATTCGTATTCAACATTATGCTTATATGTAGCTAACTCAGTGTTGCATTGGCATTGGCATTGCTTTTTTAGTTATCTGGTATTCTTGATCACCGGACTGAATATAAGCATTGTAATGAGACAAAATTCAGTTCGAAATCAGATGAAACTTTATTTGAATTGTTAAAATGATTAGCTGCTATACTTGGCATCAGAATTGGCTGATTAGAACTAGGAAATCCACGGGGATTGGGACCCTTTATGTTATTTAATTTCGATTTGAGAACTATTGAAAGTTGACATTTTGATTTGCATATGTAAATCTATGTGCTTGTTACTACGAAGAAATCGAGTTTTTACAGAGTGTGTTATGGTAATAACAGGGCGCTTCCCAAGTATAATGTCACCGCTACATTGCAGGTATGTAGTTGTTATTGTTCTGCATTTGGTTCTTGTGGAATTTCGTATGTTGGTAACACTGTGATGGAATTTGGTTGTGGTGTTGTGTTGGATCAGTGTGCAGGTAATAGGAGGACGGCTATGAGCAAGACGCGGACTGTCAAGGGAGTAGGGTGGGATGTTTTGGCTATAGGAAATGGTTCGTTTCTCTTTTGCGTATGCATTTAAGTGTTCAATCTCCCATTTCATGTATAAAATATGAATTAGGATAAGCTTAGTGTTAAACATGTGGCCTTTTATGGACTTCCATCTAGATTTGATATGCATATGCATCTTTGGTATCTATTGTTCTTTCAAAGTAGTGTCAGAGATGTCCTGCCCAACACAAGAATGTGAATTTTACAATCCTTTTAACTCGTTACAGCTGTCTGGGGTGGTGCAAAACTCGCTGATGTTCTTGAACTTGTCGGAATACCCAAGTTGACGGGTGCCACTAAATCAGGCGGAAAACATGTTGAATTTGTAAGCGTAGATAAGTGTAAGGTACAAACTTGGATACTTAATTTTTCATCTAAATCCTTTCTCATAGTTTTCTAGCTGTTTTGCTGCTATTGTTGTTTGATTAAGAGAATGTCTAGACTTACTGTGCGAAGAAGATATTATATACTCAAGCTAATTGTTAGAGCAATCAATTCTTAGGAGGAAAGCGGAGGCCCCTACAAGGCATTAATTCCACTAATTCAGGCCACAAACCCAGAAGCAGATGTCTTACTTGCTTATGAGATGAATGGAGAGGTAACTTTAAAAGAGTGGATGTTTTACTTATCCATCAACTATGCTTGCCAATAACATCCTCCTGGTTTGATATTATTCTTCAAAACCGAAGACCTTGCTTGTTGAGATTTGAGTTTAAAGACTTATATTCTTGTTTGTATATGATGTGTTTTTTGAAATTGCCTCTTTCTGCTTAATGTTTCCCGGCACACATGCTTATACTCATATCAGTTCATATTCTTTGGTAGTATTTAAAAGCATTCCATTGTGCATCAGATGATGTTTGTTGTCATCTACTTAGTATAATTGTTTAACCAACAGCAGAATGGTACTTGCTCTTAATGGGAAAGCTTATATGATTATCTCTAGCTTACAGAATGGTACTTGCTCTTAATTACAAAATAACCAACAGCAGACAATCTTGTATGACTATTTAGTATATGCTTATATGTAAAAACTAAAAGCCAGATGGTGCGAAGGTACATTGTTTATATATACATATATGTAAAGTATATAATATACAACCAGATCTTATTCACATGTTTCAAAGGTTTCACATACCATTGCGCAGTGGTCTCCAGTAATACTATTTTCTGTTTGGCTGAAATGCAAAATAATGTGTGAACCTGACCTTTTAATAGACTCTTTGGAGTTTTTTATATAAGTTCTATCCGCATGCTCGAACTTGGGAATTTCTTGTCCCTATGTGTTGTCTCAAGAGTGTTCATCGAGAATATTCTAAATGAAATATTACTCCTACTGTAGCTGTGTCATTATTACCATATCTGTAGTTTCTACTTTGTACGCAGTCAGTGAAACACATTAGTTTTTTTACAGTTTGTGCATGAAAAATTGTGTACAAAGCACTACTCTTGGGTGGAGTTGTACTACGTTCATGCATCCTTGCCTTTGCCTTGGCTCTTTCTCATGTTCTATCGTTTCATTCATGAGCAGGTGGATTCTGCAGCAAATGTGCAACCTGAAAAGGGTGATTAGAACCATATTGATGAGGTATGGGCAGAGTGGGCTACATGGGTGATTGCCCACACTGAGGTTGAGGAAGATAGATTTGTTCGCAGGTGCTTGTGTTTCTTTAGCTTTTTTAGTTTGTAGGTTGTCATCTTAGTAATTGGCATGAACTTATATTTTGATTGTCTAGACAATTTTTTGTTTATGGATGAGATGGCAAGAACATGTTAAGATGTGTTAGTGTATCAAATACATCTTGTTTTAAGTAATGGATTTATTAGAGAAATTTTCTTTGAAATTTTGGGTATTTTTTAATTTTTGGCCAATATTTTATTAATGGTCAACAGTCAACAAATACAAATACGTATGAATACAAATACGAAAGTCACCGAAATACACAAAGTCAATGTAAAAAGTCAACTATAACGTCAACAAAGTCACAAAAAAGACGACAGAATTAAGCAATAAACTGTCGTTAACTCTATCGTTTAACGACAGTATTTCATTAAATCTGTCGTGTAACATACCAAAGCATAACAGTATTAATATTAAAACTGTCGTCAAGTATTATAACAGACGATGTAATATGGCCTTTTTTGGCTCTCCAGGCATCTTTTTTACGACACTTTTAGCTCCAAATATGTCGTCTGATTGAAATTAAGATGACAGAAAAAAACTGTCGTCTATATATATCAAATCTCGAACAGGGAGAGCAACGACAGTTTTTTTTTCGCAATCAGACGACAAATTTTCTCTGTCGTCTATAGGCTTTTTTGACGTAGTGACATCTTGATTCTCCATCTCTTCCATCATCAGTTCATATCATGCTCGTTCAGTACTCCTCTGTATCGTTCTTAACTATGATGTGTAACTAAACTCTATCTAGGAATCGCGATGTAGCCCTTGCAAACTGTTCTGTGCAATTATGATGAATGCAATCACATGATATCTGATTCTTGTTTTCTTTCATTGATTCAATTATAAGGTGTTTGTTTCGTTTATGATTGGCCTTCATATCTATTGCATATCATCTTACTTAGTCATAATTAGCTTAGACACCCATGAGTAATTGTGATGGACTTATGATTCAAAAGAAGAAGCTTGCTATGCAGACACCATGCCATGTGACTCTTTGGTCCTTAAATGTGTTTCCTTTGTTCTTTTTGCGTTCTACCTTGTTATCTAGACTAGACACCATAGCTAGGTCGCTGGGTAGAATAGTTGGTCACAACCGGTACACCAAACGGATGATCATTTAAAAGAGAAACGGACCCTTGAATTCAGATAGTAATTGTGATTGTGGAATTCATAATATGAACAGAATAGGATGTTTGTGGTGAAGTCGTGATTCTTAGGCTTGTTTCCTTGTCTTACAAAACCATTTTCAACCCAAATTCGTACTTTTTGACCTCCGTAGATTTATTTTTAGGTACTTTAAGTTTATATTGCAAAGCCAAACCAAAAACCTGATTTCTCTTTCCGTTTGCTGACTTTGTGCGATTTCATACTTAGTTTTGTTTTAGTGAGTAATTTTGAGTTCTATTCAGTCCCTGTGGGTTCGACATCCGTACTTGTGCACTACTATACTAATATATCGTCTGTGTGCGATTATATCATCAACATGCCCCCATGGTGCGGCCATAGTTCCTCATAGTCCCTCATAATCTTTCGAGTACAGCTTATTTGTAATTCATCAACGCGTTCATAGTCCCTCATAGTGCGGCCATAGTTCCTCATAGTCCCCCATAGTCTCTTATTCTCGTAATAGTATTAACATTGTCCCCTCTACTTCTTCTCCAAAGTTCACTGAAGACATTTTCGTTCGCTAGTGGCAAACCGCTGGGAATTTGGGGTTGACACTTTGGAGATAATTCTTGAGATCGAGAGGGAACTTTTTGTAGTTGGGGTCGTCATTAATTGGTGACCGGAAAAGGTAGAACGGAGGGAGGCTTGTCGGATGGTTTTTTGGCAAAAACCAAATCAAAACGTTTTCGTTTGCCTGCGACAAACCGCTTGGGATTTGGAGTTGAAACTTGGTGGAAGTGTACTCAAGGATGTTGGGAAGCTAGTCCAGGTAGTTCCGAACGGAGAAAATGGCCGGAAAATTAGCGACGGCGGTGAGAACTCCGGCGGCTTAGTTTTGTGTTTGGTTTCACTGGCAGCATTTCACGCCGTTTCTGACTCCGAAACTTTGGGGATATATTTTTGAGGTCGAGAGAGAACTTTTTGTAGTTGGGGTCGTCGTCAATTGGTGACCGAAAAAGGTAGAACGGAGGGAGGTTTGTCGGACGGTTTTTGGCAAAAAACAGATCAAAACGTTTTCGTTCGCCGGCGGCAAACCGCTTGGGATTTGGAGTTGAAACTTGGTGGGAGTGTGCTCGAGGATGTTGGGAAGCTAGTTCAGGTGGTTCCGAATGGAGAAAGTGGCCGGAAAATTAGCGACGGCGATGAGAACTCCGGCGGCTCAGTTTTGAGTTTGGTTTCACCGGCGGCGTTTTACGCCGTTTCTGACTCTGAAAATTTGGGAATATATTCTTGAGGTTGGGAGGGAACTTTTTGTAGTTGGGGTCGTCGTCAATTGGTGACCGGAAAAGGTAGAACGGAGGGAGGTTCGTCGGAGGGAAATAAGGAATTGTGAAGGGCTTCTCCTCTGCAATTAGGCAAAAGTTTTGCCTATTTTTAGCACAATATTGGCTTACCGGAGATTTTGGCAAATGAGTTTGGCTATCAGCCTATTTGCCAATTCCCCTTTAGCTTTTGCTTTTTTCTTTTTTTTTGTGTACGTTTTTTAATTAATTGGGCTAGGTTTTATCCACTTTTTCTTATGTTTGGCAGATCAAGTCATGAGACTCATTAGTTGGAATATTAGAGGCTTGGTGGACCCTGATAAGCGTCGTGCACTTAAGGATATTGTGAAGGACTACAAACCTGATGTGGTGTTCTTACAAGAAACAAAGACGTCGACGACACAAATGGAGCAGGCGTGTTGAAGTTTAGGAACTTTTCAATGTACTTCTGTTGGGCGAGTTGGTCTTGGGGGTGGCTTACTTCTTCTTTGGAATCCAAATTTGCATCTTACTATTTTGAGTTCTTCGGTGGGACTGTTATGACCCTAATCTTCACCTACACAATCGCAGCAACAAGAACACTAGAGAGAACAGAACAACTAACTTTCATTTACTTTTCAACAACCCCATACAATACTCGGGGAGCTCCCTATTTAACAGGGAAGCATATTCAACAGCAAGTGCGACTAGCAACCTCTTAACAAACTAACAGCATTATAACAACTCCCTAATTACAATTGTGATCCTAACAGGGACATATAGATGTTTTGATTCCTTCTTCGGTTAATCCTCAATTTTGATTAACTGGGTTTTATGGTAACCCTCGAGCAGAGTTGAGAAAACACTCTTGGGATTTGTTGCGCAGAATTAATGATTCACAAGGAGCATGGCTGGTTATAGGAGATTTCAATGAGGTGGAATTTGCATCAGAATTCAATGGGCAACGTCCTAGGCCGCCTTGCCAAATTGAGCAATTCCGACAAGCTCTTTCTGATTGTAATTTATCCTCTATTCCAGTTGTTGGTCCTGACTTTACTTGGGCGTCGACTTGGGGGAATGCAGCCTTGGCAGAAGCTCGACTCGACCGGGGAGTATCAAATGCGGATTTACACCAGGCTTTTCCACATATTTATTGTCATCATCTCAATAATTTGATTTCTGATCATTTACCCTTATTCTTTGAGGTGTTTACAGGACATCAGTGACTGAAGCTTAGTCCAGAAAGCGGAGAAGGTTTCAATTTGAGGAGATATGGGTAAGTGATTTGGGAAGTGCAGAGGTAATCAAGGATGCTTGGGGTTCGCGGTCCGACTCGGCGGACACAATTGTGACAGGTTTGAACAAATGTGCTGAGGCGCTCCAACATTGGAGTGAGACTGTTTTGGACATTTTCAGATCAAGCTCAAGAAAGTCAAACGTGAAATGGCAGATATTCAGAGTTCTGGCCAGGTGTCTCGTTATTTCCATGATATAAGCGATTACAGAATGAATTGGAGAAATTGTTAGAACAAGAAGAAGTGTTCTGGAGACAGAGGTCAAGGGTTACATGGTTTAAAGAAGGGGATCGAAATACTTAGTATTTCCATGCACAAGCCAATACACGTCGGAAAACCAATGCAATCTTTGGTATTTTTGATGTATCAGGGCAATGGCATACCGATGCTGATTCTATTGGCTAGTTGTTCTGTCAATATTTTAGTAATCTATTCTCCGAAATGGGGGGAATTCATTTGGATCGTATTCTATCTTTGGTAGAGCCTTGTGCTACGGCTTCAATGAATGATATTTTGCTGCAACCGTTCACTAGAACAGATCTAGAACGAGCTTTGCCCCAGATGCCGGCAACAAAATCTCCAGGTACAGATAGCATGCCAGCTCTTTTCTACCAAAGGTACTGGGATCTACTTGGTGATGATGTTACAACAGTTTGTTTGAAAATTCTCAATGGGGGAGAAAGTGTCCAGCCCTTTAACCATACATTATTATCTTTGATTCCCAAAGTCCAACAACCGAAATATCTTAATGAATTTCGTCCAATGAACCTATGCACAATTTTGTACAAGCTAGTAGCAAAAACTCTTGCTAATAGATTAAAGTTGGTTCTCCCATCCGTTATTCAGTCTACACATAGTGCTTTTGTTCCAGGGCGGAACATCATGGATAATGTGATGATGGGTTTCGAATTGATGCATAAAGTGAAGCATATGAATATGGGTAACAGGTTCTCTATGGCAATCAAACTTGATATGGCCAAAGCCTATGATTGTGTTGAATGGACATTTCTAGAAGGAATGATGCTTCGGTTGGGATTTGCTCATGTATGGGTTGCACGTATAATGGGCTGTCTCACTACTACATCCTTTTCTATCCTGTGGAAAGGTCAACCGTTAAGTTATTTCAGGCCGGAAAGAGGACTCAGACAAGGCTGTCCTCCTTCTCCTTACCTTTTCTTAATGTGTACGGAAGGTTTTTCAGCGTCGATTCGTGAAGCAGTTAATGAACAACGGTTAACTGGTATCTCAGTTGCGACCAGCACCGACTATTTCTCATTTATTTTTTACTGATGATTGCCTGCTTTTTCTAGAGGTCACTTGGGATGTCTGTCAAACTTTGCTTAGAATTTTCAATGTGTATGAAGAAGTTGCAGGTCAAAAGATTAATTTGCATAAGTCCGCCATCTATTGTAGTCCAAATGCTTTCATTCAGCTAAAAGATTATTTGGCTCATACCCTTGGGATTCCGGTGGTAGACTGTCATGAGCAATATCTAGGATTGCCTACTTTGATTGGGAAGAAGAAGAGAGACATTTTCACTTCTGTCACATCAATCTCGAAGATCAAGTCAAAAGGAGGATGGAAGAAAGAGCTGCACAAGCAGCAAAAGCTTTGGAGGAGAATCGCAAGAAGTTAGCGAAAGCTACAGAAGATTGTCGTAAAAATACAGCACAGTTAGTGGAACTTCTTGAAAGAAGCAAGAGAAAGCCAAAGGAGCAAGGAAGTAGAGTCCAAGTGCCCGATGGTCAAACGCAAGTGGCCACTACACCTTCAATTCCCAATGTTGGAGGAGACTTCCAACTGGAGGGCCAACATGCAGACATGAAAATAGACATGGAAAAAGTTAACAATCATGTTGATGTACCGGCCAGGAAGATATTCGTCACAAAGGAGAACCATGATGATATTGTCAATGGTGATTTTCGTGAGCTCCACAGCGAGAGTGGTTATGAAGAAAATTATCAACTCTCGATGGAAAAAGAAATGTTGAAGGAAGACCAAGCAGTGGTCCAAAATAAATTTTCGAGGATTGATCTCATTGTTGGTGGCAAGGCCGATATGTTCAAGCCGCTACCGACTGAATTGGAACTTTCGATCTTGATTCGACAACTCACCACGCTTGGGGGGCTTGAATTTTCATCATACTTGAGGATCGACGAACACCCAAGCTCTCATTATCATCTCCCTGCAATACTTCGTGATCTAATGAAGTATGGCGTTCTCAACGAAAGGATTACACGGTCAAGTTTGGGCGAGAAATATGGTTGGCCACCTCCTTTGGATAGATCAACAGTCAACCATGGCCAACGCGTGGCCCGTATCGAAGACGAGATGAAAATAGATGTGGTGCTTAGTAATCACATTGATGTGCCAGCCGGAAAGTTTCTTGTTACGACCCGTCCCGAGATTTTGGGTCAAATGACGAAAATACCCCTTGGGAGTCGGACGTTGACTTTTTGACTGTCGAGAATTGCATAGCCAATATTGGGCTCTATGCGAAGAGCTCGACGATACGAACGCGTCCGCGAAGACGGAATTGGATTCTGAGCTATATTGAAGAAGTTACGGACGAAAAATAGTTTGGTGGTGTGTGGGGCTGCCACGTGGCAGCACCTGGTTGGGCAGAAGGGTGAAGACCCTTCTGGAAAGCTCTGTTCGGGCTTAAAAGCCGAACCTCGAGCGAGTTTCCCAAAAGGGAAACCCTTGATGCCGACTTCGACCCCGCCGCCGATCTCCCTGCTCCGGCCACCCTCCGACCTGAAGACCGCCGGCAGGAGCTTCGCCTTGACGCCACGAGCCCAGAGCACCAATGAACGGCGCCTGAAGCCCCGCGGATCGCCGGCAACGAGACCGAACGGAACCCGAAGTTTCCCGGTGTGATTCCGGCCAAATCCGGCCGAGGTGAGTCCCCAAACCCTGCTAGATCGATTTATTGGATTGAGTAGATGAATTTTGACATAAAATTCGTTGAAAATGGTTGAGAAATGAAGAATTTAGAGGTTCGCCGGAAAACTGGGTTCGGTCGCCGGAATCTGGGAAAATTCCGGCGACGGCACGGCGGCATACGGCGCTGCCGATGAACAACGCCGGAATCTGGAAATTTTCCAGATTCCGATGAGTTTCCCGGCGCCGGCCGGCGGCTCCGGCGACGGCCTGATGGCGGTGACGTCAGCGGCGGTGTGCTGACGTCAGCGCCCAGTCAGCTGCCACGTGGGTGCCGCGTCAGCGACACGTGGCTGCCACCTGGGCACCACGTCAGCGCCACCTCAGCACCTGTCAGTGCCACGTCAGCTCGCCGGTGCTGGCGTGGCAGCCGTTGACCGGCGTTGACCCACCGTTGACCAGCGTTGACCGCCGACGACCGGCCACTTTTCCGATTGGAAACATCGTTCCGGATCCAATGGCGAGCTCCGTTTCGCGATCCGAGATACGGTTGAACCCCGATTGGGCAAAACATGGAAATTAGGGTTTCAGAGATGGTATTCGATTATGGTTCTTCTGACGGTTGTTTCGTGGGAACCTTATAGGTATCCGAGCTCCAGTAAGACGCCATAGGCGAGCAGTACTGGTAGACGAGTTTGACGGCTGGAAATCACTGTGAGTGGATGGGTTTTGTTTTCTTAAATTGTTGGTTTTATGCCAGTTCAGTATGTGATTTATTCATACCGTTATATGGATTTATCTGGAGATATATTACTGGTTTTTCAGTAGTCTAGTGCACATAGTATCACACGTACATTTTAGTACTCGGACTACGGCCGTAGGACACAGCGCTCACATCGTGCCCGAGCCGAAGACCCCGCTTGCTAGCTTCATTTCCGGTGACAGCGGTCCCTGCGCGTATTCCAGGGACTGGGGGTATGATGTGAGTGGGAGTACAGGGGTTTATATTTTCATATGTACACAGCTTTGCCAGGCGTAACCCTGGCATTGGGTGTGGTATATCGCGTGCACTTGACAGGCGCCGACCAGAGTATGTTATAGTATTTTCAGTATTTCGGTACAGCTTATGTTTTTACACTAGGGGGGATTTATATTATATGTTTTCAGAACTGTTTTTGAAAGCTTATTTATTTTTCCATCCACTCACCCTTTGGTTTTGCGCCCCCCTCAGGGTTCAGTAGCTGAGTTGACCAGAGACGCGAGGAGAGGCAGTTCGATGGCTCTGCATCCGTCCCGAGGGTATAGGGACATTCCCGGTTCAGTTCCAGGTCGTCCGTAGCTTCCGTTGTTTCTGTTGGGTTGTTGTAGATGCTCTGATACTGTCGTAGTTGAGTGTATTGAATGATTGTAGTGGGCCCAACCGTGTGTTGTGTTTTTATGCTAAGTGAGTTTGGTCTTGTGTGTGCATGTTTAGGCTTCGTCACCCTCCGGGTGATGGCCGTACATCCCGGGCCCACTTTTCTGGGACGGGGTGTAACATTTCTCATCACCAAAAAAGACCAAGCTAAGAAACCCAGTGGTAATTATTGTATATTCTATGATAAGGAGTGAAAAGACAAGGAGTTTCTAGCAATTGGTGATTCCATGCATGTGGAAGGCCAAGATGTGGCCCCCATTGAAAATTCTCCCTTGATCAAGGAAAAGAATATTGAGGAAAAGAATATTGAGGAAAGCCACGGCAAGCTCTATTATCAAGAAAACTTGGTAAATACAAAGCCTAGGAAAATGGGAGATCCTGAAGAAATTGTCATATTTTATGAAGTCTTAGGCAAGACGAGAACATCTTTGTCCCCAATGTCAAAAGAGATGCAAGATGAGGCCTCACAGGATCATTGGATTTTAGATAATGATGCACGGTTGGAAAAGAGGAAGCATGATGGATGGCTCATCACCGAAGTCAAATACAACTCATTCAACAATAAAGAGAATGACCAAACAGTGGTCCAAAGAGAAACTTTCATGGTTGACTTCATCGTGGGCGACAAAGCTGACTTATTCAAGCCACCATCAACTAGATTGCAACTTATGATCATGATTGGTCAAATTACCATGCTTGGGGGGCTTGATTTCCCATCATATAAGAAGCCCAAGGATATTTGAGCTCTCATCCTCAACCTGCTGCTGCACCTCTTCATTGTCAAATGAGGTATGATTTTCAAGATGAAAGGAGCAAACGATCAAGGTTGGGAGTAAAGCACCATTGGCCACCCCCGAAAATTCGTGTTGGTAATTTTCTTTTAGTTTGAGTTCTTCATTTTTCCAAAAAAAAATATATATATATATTTAGCATCGGCCAGATACGTGGCCCAATTTCAAGCCTCATCAGAAGCTTTGCTTGCATTCAAGCCAATCAATGGCTCCTCATATTCACTATACTGGGGGCTTATCATTTTATGAAGACCAAATATTTGCATGTTCACGCCAGTAAGTGGCATTCTCCATCTTATTCATATAAGAATTTTTAAAGCCAATGGTGGCTATTAAAGTCTTAAATTTCAGATGGTGGGGAAAAAGTTTGGAGATTGGTCTGACATACATCAAACTTTACAAGGAAACACTAAATGCCAAAATTAAGTGGCAGACAAAGTGCTCTTCCATCAAGGCCAATTGGTGGCCCACCAAGGAGTAAAGGTAGCATGTGGGAATATGAAGACAATTTTGACCAGATGGAGCATCGACCAAAGAAGAAGTGGCAGATAGTCCAAATTCAATTCATAAATTTTGGTGCTCAGAGTAATCACTTTGTCTTCACATGACACCTACTAAACTACTAACAGCTAGCATATGGTGTGAAGGAGTAGACCCAAACAAGAAGACGGTGGATTTCTTATTCTTAAATGATTTCTGCTACATGATTATCAATCGGGCTCAGGCGATGAGTTGATAGTTTATGCCTATAGCTTCATGAATTTTTCCTCAAACTAGTTCGTGAAGACTTGGGGTCTATAACATGCCAAATTAGTGGCCTAATACATCAAGTTGGTTGCTCATTTCAAGTCAAACAAGAAGCTTTTGGAGGTTGTCTGTATTGATTACCACCACATCATATGAAACAATTCTCTCTCTACTAAAGTACCTGTACCTATTGAGCCAAAGTAGGTTTTATCAACAAGCTTTTCTCAAGATAGGCCCCTATACAAAGATAGAAGACTTCATGAAGACAGGGGGCTTGGGTGACAGATTTTGTTCATTTGAGTATGCTTTACACCTGATCTGCCACCTGAAAGAGAAAAGAAAGACGACATGGGCCAATCACGTGGCTTAACATTCATCTCCATGTTGAAACCAGTCACACGACCAGTTGAGAATTTGCATTTCAGTGACAATTATTGAAGTTCGTCTACAACAGGCACCTGTGTTTTTGATCAAGAAGTGACATGCTGGTGTAATGTCGTGGACTCTTTTGTCAGATGAAGCTCACACATAGCCAAAGTCAGAAGGTTTGTTTGCGTCCTATTCAACAGTTTTCAGCTTGGTTATGCAGAAGGCTCCTGTTCATGGCTAGATAGTTTTCATGCTTCTTTCAATCCATGAAAACTAGGGGGGGGGGGGGGGGGGGGCTAATGTGGCGATATGCAGTATAATTTTTTCTACTGGGCAATAAATTTTTTGAGAACTGCTCAAGGATATTCATCAAGGATTGACGAGAGAGTTTTGTTCTCAAAGAATTGTAGAAGATATTGCATGTGCAAAGAATGGATAAGCCAAAGCCATGATTCATCAAGAATCACACCGTAATATGTGATCAGGCCACATGGCACATTGGTGGCATCACCTTATCAATTGTCAGATGAAGCACATGGAGTTTCAAAGGAGTTGACTTGATTACTTGGCTTGATTCATTATGAGTTGGTACCTTACCAATTGACATGCAATTCGGACAGTGGAAATAAAAAATGAATATCATGATTGGCCAATAAGTGGCTGATCATCATGTGACCATTAAAGTTGATATACCTTTGGCTAATTGGAGTGCATGCTACGGAAGAAGTGAAGAGCCACATCACATGTGTTTGAACAAGGATGCTGCCATTGGAAAAATGGAAATTCATCTAAACATCTTTGAAGAGTTCAGGAAGTTAGCTTTGGTGACCCATGTTCGTACCTTCTTCGAACCCCGTATGGAGGATAAGATATCGCTGGCCTACTCTATGAGGCTACCCGTGAATAAAGCGGATCTGCAATGAGCAATTTAGGCTTCGTGAGATATTATAGGCCAACGCAGTGGCCGCTTTGGTGGTTTTTGCCAAGAGACTACAACACTTGGTACATAATCAGGGAGCGTCTTGGAATTACCGCAGGAGAAGCAGATCTTTTCTCATAATTTGGGGGTTTCTCTATATTTGGTATTCGCGTGCGTTCGTTTTTGCGGTCTTGATCATGTTGCTTCCATGCGGCTTCCCGAGAGGCTGATCATCTCCCAAAGAAAGTTCAAAGCCAGTTCAATCTTCCTACAGATGTTTATGCACAAGATAGCGGCCAACTAGTGGCTTACTTGAGGAGCTTGTTCGTGACTATAGTTTCCATGAATTTTCTCTCAGTTCATGAGAATTAAGAGGGCTGAGGTGGTGACTGGTAGCAGACTTGGGGGCTAATTTTTCGCAACTTAACATCCTGAATATGATGGTGCATGAAGAACCAACTATCCAAGAATCAGTCGCAAACAAGTTGGTTCACTTATCTGAAGCTAAATGCCAGTATGTGGCAATTTCCTTCTTAGATCACATTATTTGCTTCGTCATAAATCAGTGAAGAGAAGGGATTGGCAGATTGGTTTAGTTCGCGAATTATTACAAATCCTTTTGACGGAGTTACTCTCATCATTCCAATGGTGAGATGTCTGAGCCCAAGCTAAGGGGCCTAGAGTGGCCTATTTCTTTCTAGAGTTGGTACATTATTCAGCAATAGACCTCCAGATGGATTCATTATCTCAATATGATATTCAAGCTAAGTGTCAAGCATCATGCCAGTAAGGTCAGAGCCAATTTATGGTTTTTTACACTGCAGTATATTTAAAGGCTTTGCACGTAGTGGCTTGAGTGTGATTACATCAATGATTCTTATTGAAATGGGCATATTAATTAACAATGCTTTCACTACAAGAAAAATCAAGATAGGCATCGGATAAAATCTGATGCCAAAGACCCATAAAAGGGGGGGACCGTTCCCTTCCCCTCCCTTTGCTTTTGGTTTTTGTTTTTATCCGTATCCTTTTTTCTTTTCGTTTGTTTTGTTGTTTTTGGTTTCGTTTCCTAATGTGCCTTTGGCTTTTGTTTTTATTTTTATCCCTATCTTTGTTTTCCTTTCCCCTTTGGTTTTTCTTTTTCTCCCGTGCCTCCTATGCCTTTTGCCTTCTCTTTTTTGTTTTTTACCGTTGCCTCTGTACACTTTCGCCTTCGGTTCCTCCCTTTCCCCCGTTGCCTAAAGTGCCTTTGGCATCAGTTTTTTGTTATAAATGTTGAGAAAATAGCAAGTGTACTATATCGCACAAGTAATAGTAAGTATTGAGTATCGATCCCACGAAGATTAAGTATTTTACTTATGTATTTAACTAATTTTGGTGCTAATGCATACACAAAGTATAGGACTAGCGTGAACGATTTGATTGGTGGCAGTGAATAGTAAAAACGTAAATAGTAAACAGATTAATAAAGCAATTTAAAAACACACAATTTGAGAATAGATTGAATGCAAATTAATAAACACACTAGAGCATAGATTTCACCACAATCAATCCAACCTAAGTTACAATTCCAATTTACTATTCCATTCATGTCATGTTGATGGTTAAGTTCCCAAAATTACATAATATCCATGTCGTCCAGATTATTATGCATCTTTTTACATGCTAACAGTCCATGTAGTCTAGATCAGTTAAACACACAAAAAGTCATTAAGATCCTTGGATACTTTTGTAAAACCACATAAACCCTAGTGCATGGCATCTACATCAAGGAATTTATGATATCAATTGCATGAAGCTAAACTCAAGTTAAGCATGTCGTCTACTATAACTTGCATCAAATAACTCAATTAACAATCACAAGAAGGCAATCAAGTATGAACAACGGCAATTGATATTCAACATAGACATAAACTTCATAGAAAATCAAAATCACAACTTAAATCTTCATGATCGGGCTACATCTTAGCCCTAGCAAAAGGAATTAGTTACTTAAAGTCATAATTAAAACTACAAAAGAAATCATAAAGGTGAAGAAACTCCCAAAAGTGCCGAACTCCAAACTTGTCGTTCGCCTCGGCTTCGTAAGCAAACTAAGATATTGTATGAATAGGTGCGGATGAACAGTGCGCCGCTCAACTTATATAGGGGCTTTAATCAAGTCCTAAAGCAAACCCTACTTCTAATCCAAAAAGGTAATTAATTCCATCACATCTCCTAATGCACCAGGGAGAACTTTGCAGCAGGTTTCAATGACTGATTCGGGCCTCCAATTGGGCCTGCGAAAATTCACCAAAAATTGGACTTAAAGATCTTTGTCTCATCTTCAATTTAAGTACTCGCGGGCTTCTAGCAAAAATCGGAAAAGGCTTCAACGATCCAATCCTTCACAGCTGCGCAAATCTGTCAGAATTCGCACTCGGGCCAACTTGTAAATTCAATATCAAATAAATGGCCCAAGAGAAAAATCTGAAACTTTGGGGAATCGATCTTCAACGTGTCGGCTTCCTTCAGTAATATTTCCAAATTCAAATTCGTCCAAATAAGCCATCTTTTGACTAGAAAAGTGCCAACTGTACCTGTAGACAGATTATGAGCAAAACAAAGCAATAAGTCCTTTTTATATTAAATTCATGGCATAAAAGCAATCAATTCATGGGTAAAATATAGAGTAAATAAGCACCTAACAGATGTGCGCTTGTTTCTCTTTTGGGCTTCGGTTTTTTTTTTTTTTTTTTTTCCTTTTTTTTTTCTTTTTTTCTCTTTCCCTTTTTTTTTTTTTTCTTTTTTATTTTTTTTTCTTTTTTTTTTAAAAAAATTTCTTCCAATTTTTTGTCTTTTTTTTTTTTTCTTTTATTATTTAAAGCATTCAACATATATATCATCCCTACATGAGATCGTCTCTCATTCTTAAGACAATAGAATACAATAGGACTAGTAAGAAGATTCTAAGTACATGGGTTCCATGAACAATATTCAAGACACCATCCTGCAAACCAACTTCCATTGCTAACTGAGGCAACATTATAGAAACATACTCTCCCAGCACAAACAACAATTGGCTCTCTTAACACAAACAACAATTGGCTCTCCCAGCACAAACAACAATGTGTCAATTCCATTTGCTGTGTTAGAAACATACTCTCCCATTTGTAGAGTTTCTGTACCACAAGCATGCTCCACGACCTCTGTATGGAAAACCAATAAATTCTGAGAGCTTCATCATCACCCACGAATACCCAAGATTATCGTGCAGATAACAGCAGATAACAAACTGTAGACACTAACCTAACCCATCATAATCAACATCCAAATTTTCTTCTATCAATATTGCAAGCTTCAAAAATTCATTGCAGAATCCATCACTCCCTTTAACAAGCACAAATTCTGCTTGTGCACCAACAGTATAAAGGATAAAAATAATCAACTCATGCAAATTTTGAAAAACAACTTCAATAGCATATGAAAGAGGAAACTAAAGCAGTCCAGGGAGCAAACCCATACAGTAAAACTGGGCCAGTCTAGAAAGAAATCAAAGAAAACTCCAAAAAGGACCAAACAATTATTGAACATGATATATAGATTTTACATCACTTTCAAAAAAAAAAAAAAAATATAGCACAACAGAAAATCTAAAACAAAGGACCATTTAATTGCAATGTAATTTTCAGAGGGTCTAAAAAGAAAAATAGCAACTATCCGAGCACATTATATGCAGAAAAGTAGGATTACCTCTTCCAGAGTATTGTTTTCCTGGGGAACCTGCCCATCCATATGAAGGTATTAGTAGATGTATAAAGTTTGAGAAAACTTATCTCGTGTTGTTATAAATCGAAAAGAAAAACAAACCAGGGTAAGCATATAATTGGAATTATAGATATTAAATGGAAATTCGTTCAAAAAGCTCCCCTCCAGATGCATATTCAGAGCACATTAGCACATTAATAACCTTATATAAAATCAGTGTGATTCGTTTACCTGGGGAGATTGCAGAACTAATATCGTACAAGGCAAAATTACTGAAAACAGGTTGTACCATCAGTCCATTGTCAAACCTTAGAGCAATTTTAGCACCAACAATATACATGTCAATTAAAAGAAATCAGTTTGAGGCTTACGTAATTCACAGGAAACGCTTGTCCTCACCAAGAATGAACTTCGCATTCGCAACCACAAAGTAGTACTTGCTCTGCAGCATTCCAACAATAACAAAGCACAAACATTTAAACAGAGGACATATTTGATGACTATGCTTTACTCAGATGAAGAAGCCTTTAAAACTCACATGATGCTTTTGCATTGCAAGACAATATGTACTCAACTTTTTAAGTAATTCTGGAGGAGACCTGCAAAGAGAGTGTGCTAATGTTAGTGGATGCAGCAATTTAAATCACCCTGGAGAGATGGCAACATGAGTTTCCATATCAAAGTGAAACATAAGATAAATAATACACAGAAGGCACCTTATACAAACATAGAATATAACCATTCTCCCTTTAAAATTATATTACTTTTCAAAGTATCAAACAGAGATGAAGGATAGAAGTACATCTCTTAGCATATTTACAAACAGATAATCAAACAATATACAGTCGTTGCAAACAGATAATCAAGCAGTACATCTCTTAGAAGAACATGCAACATAACAATTCAGCATTCATCCAAGTTCTAACTGTTCAGCTGTAGCACTAAAAGAAACAACAATAAACCTTGGAAAATGAAATCATCTAAATATACACAATCTGAAGAAAGCTTACTTAAAAGAAAGCTTCCATACCTCTTGGACATTTGAAGAACCATCTACAACTTCAGCAACCATACTAGAAGTCAAGACCCCTGCAGAAAGCAATTCAGGAAAAAGATTAGTAAATCTCTTACTTAAGCTTCAGCAGTTATATCACTTTGAGACAAGGATGGTGATGTGGACTTTATAACAAGAGAGGTATACGTCCCAAAAATAAATAATGAAAAACTACAATATTTGAATTTATATTAAGAATGGTGAGACACTGCAGGACTTTCACATTGAAGTCTTGGAAATAAATGGCAGCTGCACCCTGATGAAACAATGTAGATTCATAAGAATCTTAAAAAGGGACTAAACCAGCAAGCTTCAGAAACACAGTACATATAGAAATTTCTCACGGGTTATATTTCACATTAGTCGAATCTGGAATCAATGCAAGTGAACAATAGTCATCAGATACAGTTGAAACTTAGGATTGCAATTGCATAGTATCGACTAAGACAAATTCCAATTGTTAGTAGTTTTATAGAAACACAGTCCATGTTCGAAGTTAATCATAACTACAGAAGCATAGAGTAGTTTAATTCAGCACACTTCGCACCTGTTAGTGTAATTTGGGGTTTGAGACAACCACAAAATCTTTACCTTCACATTTTATCTGATGTATGAGTAGCTGAACCCCACGATTTCAGAGATCACCAGTTCCGAGATCATCATACACTCAATCAAACCCAATTAATTAGCATACTATATTTTCAGAAAACACTAACACCAACAATATCTGCTGAAAGAATCTGAATCCGAAAATGAAAATAACACCCAAATCAGCACAAAATACACTCAAAACATCTCCAATTCCACAAATTCCAACAAGGGAAGTAAAGAAAGAGAGGCTAACCATGCAAGGATCAAGCTCGAAAAACTCAGCAGCGTAAGCCTTCCTCTCGCTCTAGTAACTCCTCACGGGTGAAGTCTAAGCAGGTATGAGCTGAATCATACTCGCAGGAGCGTATGTTTCAGTTAAATGTACGCAATGCAAACACATCACTAGTTTTGTCCAACTAGCCAGAAAAAACTAACAAAAGATCATCATTCACATCTTATAGTAAGTTGGGTAGCCAAGGAAGTATTATAAATAACCTTATTATATGTGACACACTTTCCAACCTTCACCATGTTCTTGTAGAAGGCACTGCAAAGGACATTACACATAAATTCAGTAATAAGAAAGTCCTACAAGAAACACATGCCAACTATTCATGGTAGAATCAAGCAATTGCAGCCAAAGATCGAAACACAAACCCAAATAAACATGAAAAAAAACATATTTCATAGTTTGTTTTCCATACCGGATTTGTCAACTGTCATGAAATCCCGTCATCAACATGTGAAATAAAAACTATGGACAAGAAATATTAGAAAACCATTGAAAATGGCAAAGTCACAATATAATTGAGAGAAAGCAACCAAAAGCAGATACCTATAAGCAACCACATCAGAACCTTAACTTACAAACTCAGAATGCTCTTAGTACCTTTTCAACATTGTAATCACACTTACCTGCAAAAGCAAACTCTCAGGTCATGCAACAGCAAACAACAGGATGCTCATCGACCCACATCACCAAACAAACCCAAAAGAACATTTCTATCTTAACCATTCATTTCAGTGAGTTTATATGTACTATCCAAACCATATTTCATACAACACCACACATTAAAAATCGAATAGCTTACAAATTTAACACAAACCAAACCGAACTCAAAACCGAAAATTTCGATATACGCACAAAGGACGTCTCCAACAACAGCCAAGCTCAGCTCAGACTCGTCCCCAAGCATAAAACAAATAAATTGCTCAGCCTCCTATCCTCCACCATTAACTCCATTACCAAAACTACCCTTGAACTTCGTCATCGCCATGTGGCCGTACTCTTTGCGCAGCATCGTTGACACCGTCTCAGCGCCCGCCACGACCCTCTTCTGCTTGCCCCTAAACCCGACTCGAACCCGTCTGAGGAGCCCGAACCTGAGCTGGAGGAGCTTAAGCTCGAACCCGTTTCGAATCCGGAGACGCCGCTCGTCGGAGCTCTCGGCCACCACCGCTCACTCTAGAACCTCCGCCGCCTTGTTCGGGTAGCCGCCGGCCTCGCTGTACGCCGACGTGGCATCTTCCATCGAGGCTAACGCAAACAACTTCTTCAGCGTACGAATCACCTTCTGGATCTCGTCTTCTTTTGGAAGATCTGCGGGGACGGCGACTGAGATTGAACGCCATTGAACGTGACGGCTATGACGACTTTGGAGGTCAGCGACTAGAAATGGAATTGGATACATCTGGGTGGGACGGCGACGGGTGTACAAGAGACGATTGGAATTCAGAGAAGGCGACGGCGACAGTGGAGAAGGCGACGGTGATGGTGACTGGATGTGGAGTTTGGAGGTCGGCAATTGGAATTGGGATTGGGTAAATCTGGGACGGGACAGCGATGGGGCAGCAAGGATGAGATCTGGGTTGGGTTAATTTGAAGTTAGGGCTGGGGTTTGGCATCGGTTTTTATATCTTAACTGATGCCAAAGTGGATATTAAAGGCATCGGTACAATATGTACTGATGCTATAACTTCTTTTGGCATCAGAAAATATAGAACCGATGGCTAATACACAACACCTAATACACAAATGGCATCGGTTATTTATTTTGGTGTTGCCTAATTGGTGTTGCCTAATACACAAATGGCATCGGTTATTTATTTTGGTGTTGCCTAATTGGTGTTGCCTAAGATGAATTTTCTTGTAGTGTTTATTGCTGGCCAAATGACACGTCATGGAGCATGAAGTGTCAATCATGCAAGGCCATTATATGGCCAACCATGTGCTGTCAATATGTAGCCAATTCATGTGGCTTTCAATGTGGCTGATCATAAGGCCTTCCATGTGTCCTCTTTATGAGATATGCTCATGTGCTCATGTGGCAGCCTTATAATCACGATGACTTTCTTTGAGGCCAACATTACAAGTTTTCTAAACTACTTGATGAATTTGAAGTGGAAGATTTACCAGTGACCTACAAGAGCTGACCATAAACGATTTATGGTGGCCTACTTAAGTTGGATTTCCTCAATCTAATCTACAACAGTTTATTCAGATTCTAAGATGCTTATTCAAGACTGTTTTCCGTGATCATATCAGAAATCTTTCACTTTAGCTTGCGTTTCTCTGTCAGAAAAAGAGTTAAAGACTTCGACATCTCTATTGTTCTCAGCTCATGGTGGTATTCTGCATTAACTGAGGTGGGATTTCACAAAAGGTATGAGTTAAACCAACGGCCTCCAGTGGCCGATCACTTAAATTTTCATTATGATTCATGTGACAGCTTGTTACGACCCGTCCCCGATTTTTGGGTCAAATGACGAAAATGCCCCTGGATGTTGGACGTCGACTTTTTGACCGTCGTGAATTGCATAGTCGATATTGGGCTCTATGCGAAGAGCTCGGCGATACGAACGCGTCCGCGAAGACGGAATTGGATTCCGAGCTGTATCGGAAGAGTTATGGACGAAAAACGGATTAGTGGAAGTCGAGTGGGGTGCCACGTGGCGCGTGCAGATTGGTTGGAAGGGGCTGGATCTTTCTGGAAAGCCAAACCGGCCTTTTAAAATCAGATCGGCCAGGGTTTCCACATTTGGAAACCCGAACCAGCGCCAAACCCGTCGACCCCTTCGCCGTCGATCACGGCTTTCCGGCCGCCGATCGACCCCGCCGCCACCTGAAAAACACTCCCCGCGATGTCACGAGCATTTCCCACCAATTTGTGGAGTCGGAAACTGAGCGGTGTGGCGCCGGCGAGCTTGGACGGAAAACCGAAACTTCACGGCGAGTTTCCGGCCGTTTCCGGCCGAGGTGAGTTCCAAAACCTTGTTAGATCGATTCGTTGGGTTGTTTAGATGAATTTCCATATAAAATTTGTGGAATTTGGTGAAGATTTGAAGAAATGGGAGTTCGCCGAAAACTGGAAATTTTCCGGCAAATTTGCAGTTTCGGCGCACCCGCGGCGGTGCGCGCCGATGAAGATCGCCATGTTCTCGAATTTTCCAGATTCCGCACGGCGACACTATTCCGCGCGGCGCTCGACGTTCTGGGCGACGGCGATGACGTCGAGCACCGGTGTGCCACGTCAGCGCCCAGGCAGCTACCACGTGAGCGCCGCGTCGCGACACGTGGCTGCCACATGGGCACCACGTGAGGATTGTGTCCGTGCCACGTCGAGCTTCCGCGTGTGACGTGGCGGCCGTTGACCGGCGTTGACCAAGGTTGATCGGCCACTTTTCCAACTGGAAACATCGTTCCGGATCCAATGGCGACCTCCGTTTCGCCATCCGAGATACGGTTAAACCCCGGTTGAACAAAACATGGAAATTAGGGTTTCAGAGATGGTATTCGATTATGGTTTATCTGACGGATGTTTCGTGGGAACCTTATAGGTATCCGAGCTCCAGTGAGACGCCATGGGCGAGCGGTACTGTTACGACCCGTCCCGAGATTTCGGGTCAAATGACGAAAATGCCCCTGGATGTTGGACGTTGACTTTTTGACTGTTGAGAATTGCATAGTCGATATTGGGCTCTATGCGAAGAGCTCGACGTTACGAACACGTCCGCGAAGACGGAATTGGATTCCGAGTTATATCGAAGGAGTTATGGCCGAAAAACGGTTTGGTGGTGTGTATGGGCTGCCACGTGGCAGCTCGCGGTTGGGCAGAAGGGGCTGGACCCTTCTGGAAAGCCCGAACCGGGCTTTTTAAGATCAGACCGACTCGGGTTTCCACATTTTGAAACCCGCACCAGCGCCCAAACCCGTCGCCCCTTCGCCGTCGATTACGGCTTCGGGGCGCGATCGATCGACCGCCACCACCTGCAAAACACTCTCCGCGGCGTCACGAGTAATCCCCACTAGGTTTTGGCTGCAAAATCGAAGAGAGGAGATGCCGGCGAGCTTTGACGGAAACCGAAACTTCACGGCGAGTTTCCGGCCGTTTCCGGCCGAGGTGAGTCCCCAAACTTGTCTAGATCGATTCGTTGGGTTGAGTAGATGAATTTTGATATAAAATTCGTGAAATTTGGTGAGAAATTGAAGAAATGGGAGCTCGCCGGAAAATTGGAAATTTTCCGGCGAAATTTGCAGTTTCCGGCGCACCCGCGGCGGCGGTGCGGCGGCGCCGATGAAGATCGCCGTGTTCTGGAATTTTCCAGATTCCGGCGCGGCGGCACTATTCTGGCGCTGCGGCTCCAACGTTCTGGGCGACGGCGATGACGTCAGCACCACTGTGCCACGTCAGCGCACAGTCAGCAGCCACGCGGGCGATGTGTCAGCGCCACGTGGCTGCCACATAGGCACCACGTCAGCACGGTGTCAGTGCCACGTCAGCTTCGGCGTGCTGATGTGGCAGCCGTTGACCAGGGATGACCGGCCACTTTTCCGACTGGAAACATCGTTCCGGATCCAATGGCGACCTCCGTTTCGCCATCCGAGATACGGTTAAACCCCGGTTGAGCAAAACATGGGAATTAGGGTTTCGAAGATGGTATTTGATTATGGATTTTCTGACGGTTGTTTGTGGGAACATTATAGGTATCCGAGCTCCGGTGAGACGCCACAAGCGAGCAGTACAGGCAGTTGAGCTTGACAGCTTGGAATCACTGTGAGTGGATGGGTTTGGTTTCTTAAAGTATTGGTTTTCATTGCAGTTCATTATGTTATAGTAGTATACAGATATATATGGATTTCAGATATCAGTTTTCAGTAGTCTAGTGCACATAGTATCACACGTACATTTTAGTACTCGAACTACGGTCGTAGGACACAGCGCTCATATCGTGCCCGAGCCGAAGACCCCACTTGCTAGCTTTATTTCCGTGAACAGCGGTCCCTGCGCGTATTCGAGGGACTGGGGGTATGATGTGAGTGGGAGTACAGGGGTTTATATTTTCATATGTACACAGCTTTGCCTGGCGTAACCCTGGCATTGGGTGTGGTATATCACGTGCACTTGACGGCGCCGACCAGAGTATGTTACAGTATTTTCAGTATTTCGGTACAGCTTATGTTTTTACAGCAGGGGGGATTTATGTTATATGTTTTCATAACTGTTTTTGAAAGATTATTTATTTTTCCATCCACTCACCCTTTGGTTTTGCGCCCCCCTCAGGGATTAGTAGCTGAGTCGAGCAGAGACGTGAGGAGAGGCAGTTCGATGGCTCTGCATCCGTCCCGAGGGTATAGGGACATTCCCAGTTCAGTCCAGGTTGCTTGTCGTTTCCGCTGTTTCTTTTATTTTGTCATTGATGCTCTGATGCTGTTGTAGGTGTACTGTGCGATTGTTATGGGCCCAGTTGTGTCTTTTGTGATTTTATTTTATGTGGTTTTGGTCTTGTGTGTGCGAGTTTAGGCTTCGTCACCCTCCGGGTGATGGCCGTACATCCCGGGCCCACCTTTTTTGGGACGGGGTGTAACAGGTACTTGCAGACGAGCTTGACGGCTGGAAATCACTGTGAGTGGATGGGTTTTGTTTTCCTAAAGTATTGGTTTGCATTACAGTTCAGTATATGGTTTATTCATACCGTTATATGGATTTATCTGGAGATATATTACTGGTTTTTCAGTAGTCTAGTGCACATAGTATCACACGTACATTTTAGTAGTCGAACTACGGTCGTAGGACACAGCACTCATATCGTGCCCGAGCGAAGACCCCACTTGCTAGCTTTATTTCCGGATGAGAGCGGTCCCTCCACGTATTCGAGGACTGGGGGTATGATGTGAGTGGGAGTCCAGGGGTTTATATTTTCATATGTACACAGCTTTGCCTGGCGTAACCCTGGCATTGGGTGTGGTATATCACGTGCACTTGACAGGCGCCGACCAGAGTATGTTACAGTATTTTCAGTATTTCAGCTCTATACATGTTTTTACACCAGGGGGGATTATATTATACGTTTTCAGAACTGTTTTTAAAAGCTTATTTATTTTTCCATTCACTCACCCTTTGGTTTTGCGCCCCCCTTAGGGTTAGAGGAGCTGGGATGACCAGAGACGCGAGGAGAGGCAGTTCGATGGCTCTGCATCCGTCCCGAGAACGTAGGGACATCCCCTGTTTAGTTCAGGTTACTTGTAGTTTTCGCTGTTTCCATTCATTTGTTGTAGATGCTCTGATACAGTGGTGTTTTCATTGTGTGATTGTAATGGGCCCAAACGTGTGTTGTGTTTTTATTTTCGTTGGTTTTGTCGTTGTGTGTGTCGGGTTTAGGCTTCGTCACCCTCCGGGTGATGGCCGTACATCCCGGGCCCACCTTTTTGGGACGGGGTGTAACACAGCTAGTTTCACATCAAAGACCTCCAGTGGCTGATTGTGGCTGTTACTTTCAAAGTCCTCACCTTGTTCATCGGAACAGTTCAGCTGTTACTCAAAGAAGCTCGTTCGTGACTATAGTTCTCATAAATTTCACTCAATTCATGGAAACTAGGGGGCTATGTTTGGACCCGGTTTGTGCAAAAAGGCCAAGAAAGAGAGTTGGGCCTATGTGCATAAAGGTGAAAAGCCTATTAGTGGCTAAATCAAGAGAGAACCGGGAAAGATTAATGCAAGCCCCACATCAAGCAGGAGACCAATTATTATTTGTGAGAATCAAGGAGATTTCAGTCAGAAATTGGGAAACTATTTCCCATAGGCCGAAGGAGATCAAGTTAAAAATAAAGAAGGATTCTCAACAAACCCAATTTAAGAAGGATTTCAAGAAAGGAGAAAGTTTGGGTGTTTTTTTTGTGTTTTGTGCTGGCGGGGAGCCCTTTAGGGGGGGTTTGATGGGAGGGTCCCCGGTCCCCCCCCCCCCCCAATTTGAGATGTAGGGTTTTTTCCGAGGGGTTTCGGGGGGGTCGATCAGGGTTTTGGCTTATTGAGACTGTTTTGCTTGCCGTGTGCGGGGGGGCCAGAAGGGGAGTGGAGGATGGGGACCCAGGAGGGGGTGTTGGCGGGGAAGGGACAGGAGCGATGTGTGGTGGTTCCTGGGGAGATGACGAGGAATTAAGTATTCCACTGTAGAGAGATATCCGAAAATCCAATACTACCCATGCTCATAAAATTTGTTTTTGTTGAGATGTTTTTTGGATGGGGGTGTTTTTGTCCATGAAAAATGAAGCTTTTTTGGTTAGACTAAAATACCCTGTTAATTTTTTTGCATTATAAGGGAGTGAACTTGGTTTTTTGGCAATTGTAATATAGTATAAAGGTATTTTAGTCTATTTCGGGTAACAGTGAAAAAAAGCTATTTGCTTTATAATAGTAGAGATAGATATTTGGTACGTTATACAAACCTCTCACCCTAGATAATAAGGTACAAGTCCTTTCAAAAAAAAAAACAAAAAAGGTACAAGAGTTGACCAAAAAAAAAAAACAAAAAAAAGAAATCGAATCTCTACTCTTTTAGTTAATTTCTCCGGTTACCCAACCACAATCCCCACCAATTAAAGCACGGAGAATTAGGGTTTCTTGGTGACGGTTCGACATGTTCACGCCGCAGAAGAAGTCGACGCCGACGACCGGCGCTGGCGCAATTTCCAATCCCAGGACCGCCGCTAATGAAAAAGCCGCCGCCTTAGTGGATGGGCCGGCGCGGCCACTGGGGTCTCGGAGCCAAAATTTCAGAACGGCTGAGGAATTGGGCTCGGCGGACATGGACGATTGGCGGAGGTTCAAGGAGGCTGGGCTGCTAGAGGAGGCCCCTATGGAGCGGAAGGACCGCCAAGCTCTGGAGGAGAAAGTTTCCAAGCTCCAAACAGAGGTAAAGATGTAAACTTTTCTTTGATTAATTGCGTTGTAATAACTGAGTTTAGGTTTTTTGAGTTGCGGGTTGTTCTTTGTTTTGATTCATTTTGGTTCTGATTAATGGGTTATCGTATAAATTTTTGGGTTTTGTTTGAAATTCGGAATTGCTTATGAATTACTTGTTGTTCGGCAGCTTCTTGATTACCAGCATAATATGGGGCTTCTCCTGATTGAGAAGAATGAGTGGACTTCGGAGCGTGAAGAGCTGTGCCAAGCTTTGGCTGAGACTCAGGACATTCTGAAACGGGAGCATGAGAAGAGGGAGGAGAATTTGAGTAGAAAACTACTTGCTAAAAAGCAGCTTGTTGCTGAGGTATAATAAGTTTGTTCCTACTTGACTAGTTTCGATTTGTGCAATCAATTTTGTCTGCCTTTAGGATAATAATGGGTATTGACATGTCTCCTGATTGCAGCTTGAGAGGGCTTTGCATGAAATGCGTGGGGAGCAGCCCCAAGTAAAGCTTGCTTCTGGGGTAACGTTGGCAGATGCAAACTCCTTGGTTGTTGGAATTGAAGAGAAATCTTTGGAGACGGATGAGAAGTTCCATGCTGCCAAAGCCAAGCTTGCTGAGATCAACAGAAAGAGCACAGAGTTGGATATGAGATTCAAGGAAGTGGAGACTCGTGAAAATGAGCTTAAAAGGGACCATTTGGCGTTAAAAAGAGAGTATGTTGCCTGATTATTTAGTTTTGGATATGCAACTGAACAGCTGATCTGTTTTTTGGAGGCGAAATTGTTAAGGCCGACCATGGTCTATGCTTGCTTGCCGTCTTTATTATGTCTTTTCGTCTTTGGAAAATATTAGTTTAGATGCTTAACTTTCTCCTATTGTTGTCAGGCGTGAGGCGCAGAAGAAAGCCTATGACAATCGGAGGGAAGGTTTGCGAAATTGGGAAAATTATCTACACGGAAAGGAAGAAAGATTAATCAAGCTTAGACAACAAGAACAGGACGAAATACTCAGCAAGATTAGGAGAAATCTGAATGAGAAATATAAAAGGTTAAATGGGAAAGATATTATTATGGAGCAGAAGGGGATTGACATTTCTGACAGTATGTTGAAAGTGAAGGAAAAGGTACATATTTTCTCGAGATGATTTTTGTTTTTTTGGCAAGTACAGTTTCGATTTTTCAGATTACTTGTCTGATGTAATAATCTTTTTGCAGGCTGGTGTAGCTGTCACTGATTTGGAATTCACAGAATCAGGATGGGGAACATTTTTGCTCCGGAAATGCAAGTCTGTGGTTTCCATACTGTATCCAAGTAAAAATTTAGTATCTACACCACCAGCATCAAGTATGCGGGCTCATGTTGATGAGCAAAGAGATGAATCTAAAGATGGTCCAAATGATTCTGGGCAATCCGAGCTAAAGAGCGGCCAAAATACTGCTAGAGGACGAAAGAAGGAGCAGTCAGTTCCTTCCTCCGTGCAAACGCCAGGAGAGCAGCGGTACAATCTCAGACAACGCAAGATGTAAGTGCCTTATGCGTGTGAAATAATATGGCTCAGTGGCAGCTACTTGTTGACATAGATTACTAATTATTGTTTGCAGTTTTTGTGCGGTGATCATAATATGTGGACCAATTTTTGTTGAGGATCTATGTAGGCTTATGGTCAATGAGTTTTCTTGACACAGCGTAGCTAATTTTGTCTTTCCAATCAACGTAAGGTCTAAGGATGTTTGGGTCAACTCCTGATTGTGTATGTAGTCCCTGATTGAACTTTGGGTTTATGTTTACCGTTTTGGTTAATTGTTGGACCCCTTTTCTTTATTTAATCCAAATTTTGGGATTTTTTGGTATGACACATAAATCAATCCCACAATGTTCCTTTTCTTCTATGTTTTTTTCAAATTACAAAGAATATTCTTTTGACCATATTTTGGCTTTTGGGGTATCTTTTCTTGCTATGGATTAATCATCCACTTCACTTTAATTCATTGGTACTAGATGTATTAAATTAAGGGGGATCTCCGGTCTAAAAATGAAAGGGTTGCAGTTGATATAAGTTTGTAATTGAACTGATACTGGTGCGGAGAATTATTTTGTTTTTTTGTGATAGTTGGAAGTCTTTCCTATCATAGTTTGAGAAAGTTTACGAAAGGGATTTACTGTTAGGGAACTGTTACTGGTACGGAGATTTTTTTTTTTTGTCATAGTTTGAGATAGTTTATTTGGTAAATGAAGTTTTAGAAACCTCGAACATAGAAATAATTTACTGGAGATGTAATGTTAATTTAGACACGTATATGTTGCCTTAATAAACTACAGAATATGTGGAAGATATGAGTTACTGTGGTTTACTGTTATAAGCTGCCCAAAGTAAGCATGATATGGTCTTGCATTGATGTGATGTATTGAAATTTTTTTTACTACCACATGGCAACTTTTTTGTGATAAGTGCAGGCTCAGTAACAGTAGTGCTGGCTGCAGTAGTACTGGCTGCGGCTGGCCTGGAAAGAAAAAGAAAGAAAGAGGCAATGTACCTTGAGAGGTTATGTTTATGTTATTCTGAAGGTTTCTATGAACATTGATCAGGGCAGGCTCAGTCACAGCAGCACCAGCTGCCCCAGACTGGAAAAAGAGAGGGCAGGAAGAAGCTAGAGGTGGTGGTATGGAACCAAATCCTGAATCTCTTTCTAATCTTTGACTGCTTAAGCTAAAACTATTTTATAGAAGACGCTGTGACATCTATTTGGTTGTGATACAGTTTAGAATACCAAAACACATTGTTGATGACAATGCTGATGGAGCGAAGTCAGTTCAAAATACAGAGTTGAGCCTGGAAGATAATGCAACCGGATTCTGGTGGTGGCAACAACACACCTGTGAGAGCGATGATGACTGTGATGATGAGGAGCAGCGTCCTGGTGAGAAGTCAATAACTAAGTAATTCTGGACTTTCTTAACATGATGAAGAAAAAATCACTCTTGAAAAATACACATGAAAACATTGTAATGACTGGCTCTTCTTGGTGGGACTGGGATTCATTAGCATTTGTTCATTTTCTCCTTATTTGCTTGCAATTCAGTGAAAATATGGCGATTTTTTTTTTCTTGTTTTTTAGGTTTTTGTTCTTCGTTGCTTGTGGGGCAGCAAACATGTTTATGTATAGGGCATGACTGAAGATAGTGTTACCAACTTTTGTACCAGTCAACTGGTTTTATCTTGAAGTATAGTTGATTGTGCGATTTGGGCACAGTTGGTATGTCTGCATACTTCCAATCGGGTGGGGCGAAAGAGAGTTATTAATAACCTCTTTCTATTGTGGAGGCTGTACAGAGTTCAAATGTTCATCCCCTCCAATTCGAGAAAATCTGCATTTTCACCATATGTGCAAGTCCCAGAGTCGCATCGCTCACTGTACTTCAATTCTTCAATCTATACATTACACAATAAGTTGGCATGGAATGACAGAGTGAATTTTTCCGAGGGATTGCATGCTGTTGATTTACATGGAATTTGTGTGATTTTAGCCCTAGGGATTGCGCGTTAACTTTTTTGCTAGTGTCTAGCAAAAAATTTATGGTTGTGAGTGTCATTTACCTCAAAATTTGTGTAAATTTTAGTCTTAATTATGGAGTCTTGTTAATTTGGACTTTGCGTAGTGATGAAAGTAAAACCGCAACGGCAAACCGCATCGTTCTATGTGTTTTAGCATTATCTCAAATCAAAATCGAATCACTCAAGTACAACTTTAAGTGGTGCAATTAACCACAATGAGATATTTGGTGCGGCGTGATTTAACTTCTGTGTACATTGTTCAATTGTGTAATGCATATATATAATTAAGTAGTTTAAGAATTTCAAAAGTCTCACTAAAAATTATTAGAGATAATGATCTCATAGGATATGAAATAAAAATCTTTCCGTATGAAGACAAAAAGATAGATGGTAGAAATATGGTATGTGTTCTAGTCTTTTTCCCTCACGAGTCACACACGTACTCCCATTTTCCTCTTCCTTTTTTCTTCTGTTGTCCTTCTCTCTCACTACTTTCTCTCTCCGATTTCTTGTCCCTCTCTCACTCCTCCTTCTCCAAATTAATTTCAAATTTGGGGACTGAATGTGATTTGGGCGTGATAGAATTTGGTTTGAGTATGATAAAATTTGGTTTGCGTGTGATGGAATTTGGTTAAAGTATGACAAAATTTGATTTGGATTTGATGAACAAAATTTGATTTGGATTTGATGAAATTGGGGGCACATCCTCTCTCTCTCTCTCAAACTAGTTTCGAATGTGGAGACCAAATTTGGTTTGGGTGTGATCACTGGAGGCAAAATTGTGATATGTCAGTGTTAGATGTTGAGGAAAAAAAAAAAGTAGAGCAAGATGAGAGAAAATTGAAGTTTAAAATTGAAGACGAAGATTTGAGATTCTGTCACAAACTGCTTTTGAATTGGCACGAATTGTTTTTGTGCTGGTAGAAACTGTTTCTGTGTTAGCAAAAACTGTTTCTGCATTGGCACAAATTTATATGTGCGTGATTTTTGAGAACAGAGTCCTGCGCACGATGCGTTTCTTTGGTGCGCGTTGGTTTTATTTTGCTCCTTATTTGAATTGTTGTAATTCAGTAAAAATGACGATTGTTATGTAACTAAAGGAAACAAGGAAGAAAAGAGGCGAGACAATGGAAATGATTCCAAACTTATATCTTTCATTCAGATTGTTATGTAACTAAGGGAAACAAGGAAGAAAAGAGACGAGACAATGGAAATGATTCCAAACTTATATCTTTCATTCAGCATTGGTACAAGTTTATAGGCATACAAATAGCAAGGAAATTACAATCATTTATCACATCGATAATGGGTACCTTACAAATACTTAACCAAAAACACTTGACCAATAATACATAACTTGCAAGCCATCAATGTATTATGACAAACATCCGTCACTTATATGTATTTACAACACTCCTCCTTGATCCACCATGTTTGAAACAAATCTCATTGAAAAACCTTGTTTGGAAAACCAGACGGGACAGAACCTGAACGAATAGAAAAAGAGTACATATATGTTTAAGTGAACCACTTTAGATATTCTATTATCAAACCGTTGACGGAAGAACTCGATGGGATAAAAACTGATATTTCTAGAATGGTACGCCAATTGAATTGTTAAATAGAACCATGACATAAGCAATTATGTAGTCCATAATGTGCAGCGGAATAATTAGTAAAACAATAAACACAACACATCGAATTTGAACGAGGTAAAGCCCCATCACTGGGGAAACGTCCTCGGGCACTATGTCAGAATCAAATCCATTATAAGAATGAAGTACAAAAAGGTCTTACATGATCTCAACAACTAGACTCCCTAGAAGGCAGATTTGTCCACACTCCTTTGCTACTCCAACGTATACTGGGCTTTGAACTCCTTCGTCAACAGAAGATGGCACAACTCTGAACGCGGTAGCTCATCATCTTCGGGCACGAACATCGATTACCAGCGAGCATATGCAATATGATATGTATGAGAAACTCTTTGGATTGATTATCTATATTAGTTAGACATGGATCAACTAGTGTTGATGCAAAAAATGGGATCAACGTCAAGGGTCCGGGTCGGACAGGTGAGTGTTAGGGAGCTAGGGGGCTAGCTCCGGATGCTGCCTTCCAGGTGGGCCCGAAAGGTGCTGCTCGGAAGGTGGTTCTAGGGAGGGAGGTACCTACACAGGAAGGAAAGCACAGCTAGGGCACCGGTGGGGTGCCGGGTAAGACCCTCCGAAGCTTAAGTCAGCTGAGAGAGAGAAGGAAGTGTTGATGCCCAAAAATGGGTCAACGGTTAAGGGTCCTTGTCGGACGGGTGATTGTGTCGGGGAGCTGTGAGGCTAGCTCAGAATGTGATGTCAGGATCCCGACGTGGGTCCGGACGTGGAGTGCTGTGTCGGGCAGAATCCGGATATGGTGTGTCGTACCGAGCCCTGCCTTGATCCGGGAAGAGTGACCTGCACAAGGAAGGATGAGCACGGCTTGGGTACCGGTGGGGTACCGGCCTAAGACTCTCCGAAGCTTAAGTCAGCTGGGAATGAGAGTGAAGTCTTGAAGGCAAGTAAAGAGTATGAGAGTAGTGTATTGATTACCTTTTACCTTTGGTAGGTGGAGGTGTATTTATAGTGGGAGGTGATGCCCTCCAAGTCACTTGTGGTCAATGTGGGACAAGTCTCCCACATTGACCCTTCCTTAAGGCATTGGGAGCCTTAAAGACTAAGGCATGGGTGGCCTATTACTCGCCATACTTTGAGACGTTGCCCGGGCTTCGATACTTGTCGTATGGAGCGGGTTGGCGGCTCGTTGCGAAGGTGGCAACGAGGTGGTCACAAAGCATGTGTTCGGATGGTCGGCCCGATCCTCATGTGGGGTCCACGAGCCTCGCAAAACGTGCCCTTGGATAGGGGGGCTTGCCTAGGTGGCGCTTCCTCGAGATGACATGTGGCCGATGCGGGTATGGTATGAACAGAAGTCCCCCAAGTCGTCGGTTAAGGATGCTTGCTTGGTCGGGGACTTGCATTGTCGCCCATATCGGTCACATGTCATACGCGGTCCTCTCCGGCGGGCCGATGTGGGGTAGGAGTCCCCCGAGTCCCCGGGTAAGGAAGTAGAGTGGAGGAGGCAAAGTGTCCTTTTCAGGAAGAAGCTCGCGGCATGGAATGGTGTTGGGCATGTAGATGCCTGGGCCTGAACAGTGCCGGGCATGTAGATGCCGGGGGTCCGGAAAGAGTGCCGGGCATGTGGATGCCGGGGGTCCGGAAAGAGTGCCGGGCATGTAGATGCCGGGGGTCCGGAAAGGTGTTGGGCATGTGGATGCCGGGTCCGGAAAGAGTGCCGTGCATGTAGATGCAGGGTCCGGATCGGGTACCGGGCACAAAGGGGCTGGGCCGGGCATGAAGATGCCGGGCCTGGCCGATAAGTATCGAGTATGGCCGATAAGTGCCGGGCATGAAGGGGCTGAGCCGGGCATGTAGATGCCGAGCCTGGCCGATAAATGCTGGGGGTGGATAGGGGGTGCCGGACATAAAGGGGCTGGACCGGGCATGAAGATGCCGGGCCTGGCCGATAAATGCTGGGCACGGGAAACCAATGAGGTTGAACCCTCGAATGGTTTCCATGCCGGGTCGCCGGATAGGTGCCGGACATGTAGATGTCCTGACCGGGCATGAAGATGCCAGGGGGAAGCCAGTGAGGTAGAACCCTCGAATGGTTTCCATGCCGGGTCGCCGGATAGGTACCGGACATGTACATGTCCTGACCGGGCATGAAGATGCCAGGGGGAAGCCAGTGAGGTAGAACCCTCGAATGGTTTCCATGCCGGGTCGCCACATAGGTGCCGGACATGAAGATGTCCTGACCGGGCATGAAGATGCCAGGGGGAAGCCAGTGAGGTAGAACCCTCGAATGGTTTCCATGCCGGGTCGCCGGATAGGTGCCGGACATGTAAATGTCCTGACCGGGCATGAAGATGCCAGGGGGAAGCCAGTGAGGTAGAACCCTCGAATGGTTTCCATGCCGGGTCGCCGGATAGGTGCCGGACATGAAGATGTCCTGACCGGGCATGAAGATGCCAGGGGGAAGCCGTGAGGTAGAACCCTCGAATGGTTTCCATGGCGGGTCGCCGGATAGGTGCCGGACATGAAGATGTCCTGACCGGGCATGAAGATGCCAGGGGGAAGCCAGTGAGGTAGAACCCTCGAATGGTTTCCATGCCGGGTCGCCGGATAGGTGCTGGACATGTAGGTGTCCTGACCGGGCATGAAGATGCCAGGGGGAAGCCAGTGAGGTAGAACCCTCGAATGGTTTCCATGCCGGGTCGCCGGATAGGTGCCAGACATGAAGAGGTCCTGACCGGGCATGAAGATGATGTGCCGGGCGTGGTGCCTTTGGGGTTCTGAATAATTGTGAATCGTTGTGTTCATTTGGGGTGCCACGTGGGAGTCGTGGGGTGGCTGACGTGTCAAAGAGGAGGGCAAAGGGTTGCCGGGAATGCCAAAGGTCGTGTGCATTTATTAGGGGAGGCGTTTCGGGAGAAACGAAGCGTCGCACATTTAATAAGGGTGACGCTTCGGGAGATGCGAAGCGTCGGGTGGAGAGGTATAAATAGGAGGGCGGGGGGTCATTGCTTCTTTACAAAGTTTTTCGGCATCCAGAGAGCAGAGGCGAAGAGAAACCCTCGACGATTTCCGGCAGAAATATCCGGCGCACGTGCATTCATTTCCGGTGATTTCCATACATTTCCGGTTCTTAGGAGCAATATCCGGACGTTCAAAACTCAGATTCCAGAACAGCGAAGGTAAACTTCTTTAAATTTCCAGTCGGATGCTTGCTTTTGATGAATGTCCGGTAGGTCCGGGTCTGAACAGTCGATGAATTTCAAGGCGACTGTCCATATCCGGACATCGTGTGATTAGCTTTCTTGTTTGAGTCCGGGTCGAGGGGTGGGTGTGGGTGCTACTGTCCAGGCCCGGACTTGTCCTGGCTCCGAGAGTGAAAGTTTGGAAAAATTTATTTTCGCCTTGCCATGTAGATGTCTCAAAGTCCCCAGAGTAAGTCCCACAGTGATGAGCACGACGACGTGCATGGGTACGCTTCCGGCTCAGAGGGAATGGGCCCAGTATCCGGAGGGAGCAGTCCGGACGAAGCGATGGCGGTGACAGTCATAGGGTCTCCAGTCCGGCAGAGACCAGGTCTGGGCAAAGATTTTGGAGCCGGAAGAGGATGAGGAGGAAGAGCAGCCGGACGATGATGAGGAGGAGGAGGGGCCGGAGGAAGAAGAGACGCTGACGTCCCGGAAGGGGTGCCCCTCCTGGCGGCTGCCGAGAAGAAGAAGAAAAGGAAAGGGAAGGGGGTTCCCTTGAGATCCATAGATACGCCAACCGGGTTTGTCATTGATCGAGCGTTTCCGAAAATCGAGCTGACTCCGGACGACCTCGCGGAGATGAGGGAAGAATGCCAGGTTCCGGACTACGTCCGGATGTGGATTCCTAAGTACAACCGGTCCGGAAGGGTCCACTTCTCCGATCCAGAGGGCGACGCCACCCTCATGTTTGCGGATTCGTTCAAGTACGGCGTCCGGCTGCCTTTGCATCCATGGCTGCATGAGTTCCTGTTCCGGTCGAACCTTGCCCCCCGGACAGTTGGGAGTCCACTGCTGGGCGCGGCTCATTGCAACATACATACTGTTCCAGGAAAGGGGGTTTCCGGAGCCGACATTTAACCAGACCCGGAACATATGGCACTTCACCTTGAGCGGTTTCTACGCCGGGGTGGTCTCGTTTGCATGCCCGCTGTCAGTGAAGGCGGACGACGAGGCCTTGGAGGCGATGGCCAAACGACGGGCGGAGGCGGACCCGAGCAGGCCAGTCGATGTCCACCGGAAGGCGATACAAAAGAACTTCCCCAAATTCATCGCCGGAATCCCCAACACCAATAAGAACTGGCTTGACCGGTTCTTCATGATGTCCAGGTGGAGGCGTCCGCCCGGGGAGAGGATCCCGTACCCGGTCCGGAAAGCGTGGGAGCCTGTCCCACCGGGTGGGTAGAGATAGGGAGCGTGTGTATGAGTGTATGCCTACCCGGAGCCGGATACTAACTGTTTGTTTTTGTTTTTGTTTTTTGTTTCAGGCAAGAAGAAGAACTTGGGGTTTGACTTGACGCCGGAAGAGCGGGCTGTCGTCCAGGAGTTGTGTGCACTTCCCCGGGAAGATCGTCACATCGACCAGCTGCTGACGGAGGAGTTGGTGGTGAAGTACGGATTCGTGATGGGTAGGGCTCTTATCCGGCGCACAATTCTGTCATGGCGTGGTGCAGAGCCGGACGTTTTGACTTGACCGATTTGTTTTCTTTTGTGCAGCTGGAGGAAATGAGCCAAGGAGAGGCGACCGGGAGATCCGCGAAGAGCGGGAGCGGCGGGCGGAGGAGGACCGACAGCGGTCCCAGGGGGGCGACCGGAGCGAACCTCGGCCAGTCGCTAAGCCGCAGCAGAAGAAGTTGCCGAGCTGGAAGGAGGGCCCGGCGGCGCCGGGCAAGGAGGCGCCGGCCGGGAAAGATGGCGCTTCCGGCTCCGCTGGGGCCGGGAAGAAAGTGGCAGTGCAGTCCCGGGTGCCCTGGCGGGCGGTGGCTACCACCAAGAAGGCCCCGGAGAAGCGGCCGGCCGGAGCCAGTCAGGAGGGAGGGAGGTCCCCCAAGAGGACCCGGACGGAGGGAGGTTCTCAGCTGCCGGAGTTCTCCTTTCCGGTAAGCGAGGTCCTGTCGTCGGACGACGTCTTCGACACCGCCCGGAAGGCGGTCTGGGGGTCAGAGGACCCTCTCTTTGACGGTCTTAACACCAAGCATCTTGGTGTTTTTGACCGGATGATGGAGAAGGGGACTCTCCATGACTACTTCACTCCCCCGGAGGCGGAGGAGGAGCCCAGAAGGCAGAGGAAAGAGCCGAACGTGGCGGTTCACGCCCGGGACGTGCCGCTCGTCAACACCATTATTGGTGGTTTCCGGACTCCTCTGGTTGAGTTCAGAGAAGGCTCCTCAACGGGCGACGTCGGCCCCGGCAAGTGCGTCGCCATGATGGGCATGTAAGTTATCCGGCCATTTGACTTTTTAAGTTTGCCGGATACGGACTGTTGCCGGATATTTACTGTTTGTATGTTTTGATGCAGGTGATGTATGAAATGAACAAGCGCCTGACCCAGTCGGCCTTGATGTTCGGCGCAGCCCTCCAGTCCCGGCGCCACTACGATGGGCTTTGCAAGTCCATGAAGGACGTGGTGGCCGGGAAGGAGGCCTTGGAGAAGGCGGTCGCCAGCCGGGACAACACCATTGACCGGCTCCGGGGGGAGAGGGACCGGTAGCGAAAGCTTGTCTCGACGGAGAAGGCCGGCCGGGCGGAGGCGGAAAAGAAGGCAGCGAAGCTGGCTGAGGAGGTTGCCGCGCTGAAGGAGGAGCTTGTTCAGGCCCGGCGGGCGCAAGCTCCGGGTACTTCTCAGGATCCGGACGCTGCAGGTGGTACCCGGGTTCCGGCAAAGTGGTTCAAGCACTTGATGATGGAATTCCACCCGGGTATTGTTGATGCCCAAAAATGGCTCGGGTCAACGGTCAATGAAAGTGTATGGATCCTTATTCGGATTGGAGTGTACGCTTCCGGGAGCTGAGAGGCTAGCTCCGGATGGTGGCTTCCGGGAGGGCCCGGAAGGTGCTTGTCCGGAAGGTGTGTCCGGATGAGGGGTGTTGTCTTCTGCCTTGGCCCGACCCGGGACGGAAAGGTGGCTCCGGGGAAGGACTCCGGGTAACCTGCACACAAAGAGAAGTAAGCACGGAAGGGTACCGGTGTGGTACCGGCCTAGATCCTCCGATGCTTAAGTCAGCCGGGAAGAAGGGGTCTCTACAGTAGAGAGAATTTCTAGAGAGTAAGGAAAGACCTTGTTTTTGGGACCCTTTACCCTTTGGAGGGTGAAGGGTATTTATAGAGGAGGGCGACGGCACCCTTGTAATTAGTGGCAATGTAGGGTGGATTCCCCACATTGCCCCCCTTCTTGGAGGCTTGTGGAAGGCATATGTCACCAAGGCATTGGTTGCCTTGGTGGGCTTCTGGGAGCTTTGATGGGCCTCTGGGGGCCTTGTTGGTGCAATCTGGGCCTGAGCTGGCATGAAGGTAGGCTTCCGGGGAAGGACTTCCGGGAAGCGACCTCCGGGGGAAGGGCTTCCGGGAAAGGCTTCCGGGAAGGGCTTCCGGGGATCCGGGGGATGCACTCCCGGAAGAGAGGAGTTGTCCGAATAGCTTCCTTTCCAGAGTGACATGTGACCGGTTTCAGGTATGGTATCAACAGGAGTCCCCCAAGTCGTCGGTCAAGAGTGCTTTCTTGTGCGGGGACTTGCCGGTTCTGCACGTATCGGTTGCATGTCACTCTGAACCGATGTGGGGTAGGTAGGAGTCCCCCAAGTCCCCGGGTAAGGAAGCAGGAGTGCGATGTGCTCAGTTTTGGAATTGTCGGGAGGATCTAGTCGGGTTGTTCCGGGTGTCCGGGTATGTGGAGAAACACGAGGTTGGTCCCTCGATTGGTTTCGATAACCGGGAGCCCGGTTGATCCAGAGGTGGCTCCCGGGTTTGAGGGGAAACACGAGGTTGGTCCCTCGATTGGTTTCCATGACCGGGAGCCCGGTCGATCCGGAGGTGGCTCCCGGGTTTCAAGGGAAACACGAGGTTGGTCCCTCGATTGGTTTCCATAAGCAGGACCCTCGATAGAGCCCGGTTGATCCGGAGGTGGCTCCCGGGTTTGAGGGGAAACACGAGGTTGGTCCCTCGATTGGTTTCCATGACCAGTAGCCCGGTTGATCCGGAGGTGGCTCCCGGGTTTCAGGGGGAAACACGAGGTTGGTCCCTCGATTGGTTTCCATAACCGGGAGCCCGGTTGATCCGGAGGTGGCTCGCGGGTTTCTGTTGGTGATGCCGGGCGTTGTGCCTTGCGCGAAATGCTTCGCTGAAGTGAGCTCTGGGTTCAGTCGGCTGCATGGAGGCCGCGTGGCAAAGTGTGGTGGTGCCACGCCATGCAGGGCTTTCCACGCGGCAAGCATGCAGGGGTGCACGTGCCGGTAGGCAGGCGAAGGGGTGCCGGGTATGCGAGGAGTCGCGAGCATTGATGAGCCGCAACGCTTCGGGAGAAGTGAGAAGGCGCCGGAATGCGAAAAGGTGTGAGCATTTATGAAGTGTGACTCCTCGGGTTGCGCGAAGCGTCGGGTGGGTGAGTATATAAGAGGAGAGGAGGACTCATTTTTTGTTACTTTGCGAAAAATTCTCCAAATCTCTCTCAAGCACTCAGAGCCCGGCACACATTCCCGGCAAATTCGGAAATCATCAGTTCGCGTCCGGAAGCAGAATTTCATCCTTTCAAGGTAAATTTCTGAACTGTTTAGATCAAACATAGAAATTTACTTGAGTTTTGCTTTGAATCTGGGATGAACAATGAAGAACATTGATGAACTTGCTTATCCCGGGTAATTTTGATCCATTTTGTCGACGTCCGGATTAGGAATGCTGTTTTTGGCCGGTGGTCGCCCGGCTTCCGGGCATGGGGGGAGCCGGTTAGGAAGAGTTGTATATTTATTTTCCGTTTTTCCTTTTGTAGTGTAAGTGTCTTGCGAAAAAATGTCTGCCATGTCTGGAAACAGTGGGAGTGACAGCTCGGACTCCGTCCGGGAGATTCATCCGCTGAACTATGCCCCACTCCAAGTTATTTTCCCTGAAGATGAGCAGGGCCCGGAAGAGGTCGGCGGCAGTGAGTTGGTGCCTCAGGGGAGGCCGGACCGTCCGGGCCAACTCCTTGGTGCCGGAAAGGATTCCGGCCGAATCCACCCGGGAGCGACGGGGGAGGCGGAGGCGCTTGCCCGAGAGTTGGCGGGGGCGATCCCGGATGAGGATGTCCCGGAGGGTGAGGGCGACTGAGGAGGGGGCGACCAGGAAGAGGAGGAGGAAGAGTGGGAGATTCCGGATGATGGGGCGGAAGATGCTCCGAAGAGGAGGAGGAGGTCCCGGAGGAGGTCCCGGGAGGTGTCGCTGTGCCGGCTTCGGGCTCCCAAGGCAAGAAGAAGCAGAAGGCCAAGTCCAGGGAAGGGCCTGGCTACTCTCACCGGCCCTGATCGACCGGAAGTGGCTGGTCAATGAGATGACCGAGAAGAAGTTGGTCCTGCTGAGGGGAGGAGTATGATATCAGGAATTCGTGGAGCTGCGGATCCCGGAAGTATGATCCGTCCGGGCCGACGTTCTTTTCAAACCCGGAGGGTGGGGAGGCCCTGGTGTTTGCAGATGCATTTGGGTATGGGTTGCGCCTACCCATCCATCCTTTTCTTCAAATGTTTTTACATCGTGCCGACTTGGCACCGGCGCAGCTGGGCTTGGACGCGGGCGCGGTTGATAGCGACGTACATCCTGTTCATGGAACATTGGCTGGATGAACCGTCCTACAACCAAATCCAGACGATTTGGGGGATAATACCTTCCGACTTCTACCGGGGGATGGTTGTGCTCTCGTGCTACCTGGAGGTGCACGGTGACGAGAAGGCGCTGATGGCGGAGGCGCATAGGAGGTTGGCCGCCGATTCGAGCAGGGATCTGGGGGAGCACCAGACGGCCATTCTGAAGGATTGCCCGAAGTTTATTGCCGGGATTCCCAATACTCACAAATTTCGGATGAGGAGGTTCTTCTTCGCGTCCGGTGGAGGGTGGCGCCCTGGGTTGAGCCGCCGTATCCCGTCCGGTCGGGGTGGCAGTACGTGCCAACGGGTGTGTAGAGATAGGATTGCCTGTTGTATTGATTTTGGAATCGGTGGCCGGAGACTGACAGTTGCTTTTTGTTTGAGGCAAGAAGAAGAGACTGGTAGCTGAGGAGTTTCCGTTGTCGGTTGGTGAAGCAGCGGCTGTGGAGGAGCTGAGGAAGTTGCCGCGTGAGGAGAGGCAGTTGGATTTGTTGTTGACATAGGAGTTGTTGGTCCGGTATAACTTTGTGATGGGTAAGTATCATTCCCGGATAGTTTTGTGACCGGAAGTAAATGACCGGAGATGATGACTTGTTCATTTCTTTGTTTGTTTCTTTTGCAGCTGGAGGAGGTGGTGATCGTTCTCATGGCAAGGGGAAGCATGACAAGCATGACAAGCAGGAGGGGCATGCGGGGAAGGACGGGCGGTCCAGCCGGGAGGGGCGTCAGGCTGAGGAGCCCCGGGGGTCTCATCCGTCCCGCGGGGGGAGGGGGCGCGCCCGCAAGGAAGGCGGCCGGGAGGAGAAGGAAGCCGCCTGGCTGAAAGTCCCCAAGACAACTGGGAAGGGTGGATCGTCCGGCGCCCGGGGAGAGGGTGGGGAAGGGCTCGAGGAGGGAAGGGGGGTTCCAAAACCCGGGAGTCCCCTTGGGACAAGCTCCCGGCAAAGGCTCCCGGAAACGGCTGGCCGTGGCGGAGGCGGCGCAGCCAACCGTGAAGAACGCCCGGACTGGGGATGCTGCTGTGGCGCCGGCTGCCAAGGCGCCCTTTCCGGTGGCGGGGATGGAGAAGATTCTCCAGGCTCGCGACCCCTTCGAGGCTGCCGGAAGGTCCTGTGGGGGAATACGGATCCCCTCTTCGGGGCATGTCGCACCGGAAGATCTCCCGGCCCGGAAGGAGGAGCTGGATGCTCTGTTCGAGCGGTTCCAGCCACTGGAGTCGGTGGAGGCTCCTTCCCGGCGCCGGAGAGACAAGGAGGTGAACGTGGCTGTGCCCCCCGGTGATGTGGACTTCATCAATGATATCCTCCTTGGCATCCGGTCGACCCGAAATGTGTTCACAGCTGGCTCCCGGACGGGCGACCCCCATGATGGCCCATGTAAGTTCCCGGATACCGACAGTTTGTAGTTTTGTTCATACATGTATTTTGTGACCGGAAAGTAACACTTTGTTTATTTGTGTAGGCCATGTGGGAGCTGAATCAGGGCTTCAAACGGGCCAAAGCCATGTTTCGGCGGCCTTCGAATCCCGGCTCCACTACGACAAACTCTGCAAGGAGATGAAGTCGGTAGTGGAGAAGAGGAAGGCCCTGAGAGAGCCCTGAGGAGAAGATTCAGACCATCATCGGGCTCCAGGCGGCGAAGGAGAGCAGGGAGAAGGAGCTTGCCCGGGAGAAGGCGATGGAGCAGGAGGCCATGAGGATCCGGGAGGAAGAGGCTCGAGGCGGGGGCAGAGGCGGAGGAGAGGGAAGTCAAGCTGCTTGAGGAAAATGCCCCCCTCCGTGCCTGGGTGGTGGCACTTGAGGCCTCCTGCTCCTCCGCTCCGGCTCCTGATCCCCGAGATCCTCGCCTCCCTGGGTTTGCGAGTCCCGGTTTGCTGGTACAAGTTCTTGCTGGATGTGTTCAACAAGGGTGTTGAATTGGACGGCAGTTATGAGGCTCACTTCGGTGGGCCTTTTGACCCTGTTGAGCCCACTCAAGCAGAGATGCAAGCCTTCCGGGATTTTGCCGGAGTTGTGGTCGAGGCGGATAGCCCGGAAGAGGAGCAGGTCGAGGAAGGCGCTATGGGGCGGTTTCCGGTTTGAGACAGGTTTCTTTCTTTCTGTTACTATGTGGATGTTTACCGGCGCTAGTGTAGCGGTTTCCGGGTTTTAATAAATGCTTGTATTTCTATATTTTTTTTGAATGAGTGCTCATTTTTTCTTTACCAAGTCTCTTGGTCGAGACGATTGATAAAGGCGAAACCATCTCCTTGTTCGGAGTGGATGGTTTCGGTCAATGCTACCGGGGCCGACAGGCTGTCTCCGGGTTTTATATAAATTGCATGTTTATTTTACCCGGGCTCCTTGTTCGGAGTGCAGGAAAACAAACAATCAGAATGGGATATGCAAAAATACCCGGGCTCCTTGTTCGGAGGGGGTGATTTCATTCAAAGATTTTTTACCAAATGATTACAAACGATCTAAGGTTGCCGGGAGCGAGGGCCGGACAATTACAAAAATCGGACATAATCACTTGTAAAAATATTTGAGGTGGTCCGCGTTCCATGGGTGGCCGAGGGTGCGGCCGTTGGAATCCCGGAGTTCATAGGTTCCTCGGCGGCAGACCTTTCTAGTGATCTCGTAGGGGCCTTCCCAGTTAGGGCCGAGGGTGCCGAGTCGGGTTTCCTTGGCCGCTAGAGAGACCTTTCTGAGGACCCAGTCCCCGACTTTGAATGTCCGGTTGCGGACTCGGGCATCATGGTCCGGGCGATGCGTTGCTTGTAGATCAGGTTCAGGGGGGCCCACGGGCTCTTTGTTCCTCGAGCAGATCGAGGCTAATGGCCAGGTTTTCCTCGTTCCCTCGGTTCAAAGTTTCCAACCCGGAGAGTAGGTTCGGTGATCTCGATGGGAACTACCGCCTCACTCCCGAAGGCGAGTGAGAAGGGAGTCTCATCGGTGGCATTCCGGAAGGTGGTCCTGGTAAGACCAGAAGGACCTCATGAAGGAGATCATGCCAGGCACCCCATAGCTTCATCAAGCTTGGTTTTGAGGGTTTTCTTGATGATTTTGTTGATGGCTCAACCTGGCCGTTGGATTGAGGGTGTGCCGGATGAGAACCGGAGGTTTACACCGATGTGTGTGCAAAATGCCCAAGAACTTGCAGTCGAATTGAGGACCATTGTCGGTGATGATTGCATGAGGTATGCCAAACCGGCAGATGACATGCCTCCAAGATGAAGCTTTTCATTTGGGCAGCAGTGATTGTAGCCAAGGCTTCGGCCTCGACCCACTTCGTGAAGTAGTCCACGGCCACGACTGCAAACCGGACCTGGCCTTTCCCGGCGGGCATGGGCCCAATGAGGTCGAGGCCCCATTGGGCAAAAGGCCAAGGGCTTACGATCGGGGTGAGTGGTTCAGCCGGTAGGTGAGGGATAGTCGCGAAGCGCTCGCACTTTTCGCATTTCTTGGACGAAGGCACGGGCATCGGCACCGAGGGTTGGCCAGTAGTATCCTTGGCGGATTATTTTGTGGGCCAATGCTCGGGGCACGGAATGGTTGCCACATATGCCCTCGTGGACTTCCCGGATGACCCGAGAGCCCCTCGGCCGGTGTTAGGCACCGAAGGCAGGGTTCCGAGAAGCCTCTCCGGTAGAGTTTTCCTTGGATGACGGTGTATGTCGCAGCCCGCCTTTGCAGGCGTCGGGCTTCGAGAGGATCTTCCGGGAGCGTTCCCGGTTAGGAAGGCCCGGATTGGTTCCATCCAGCTGGTGTCAGGTTCGATTTGCATGACGCCGAGCGATAGGGAGCTCGGGGAAATTAGAGTCTTAACCGGGATGCTCCTCCTAGGGTTCGGAGATAGCCGATGCCAAACGGGAGAGGGCGTCGGCATGGCTGTTTTTTGATCTTGGGATCTGGTTGATCTCGTAGGACTTGAACTGGCTAAAATGGTAAGTGGCCTGGGCCAGGTAGGAGGCCATGGAGCCGTCTTTGGCGGCGAAGTTCTCGGTCACTTGGTTGACCACGAGTTGAGAATCGACCTGGAGATGGATACTTGCTCCGCACCGACATCCTTAGCGAGCCGGAGGCCGGCAAGGAGGAGCCTCGGACTCGGCGACATTGTTGGACGCCCGGAAGGCTAGCCGAGAGAGTACTCGAAGGTGTTCTTGTTCGGAGAGACGAGTACAATCCCCGCGCCGCATCCCTTGGCGTTGGAGGATCCATCAACATATAGTTTCCAGCCCGGTTTATCCGGGTTGGCGGGTGCTGTTTCCCGGATAGCCGTGGCAGGAGGTGTGCTCACCGGCGCGGCATAGGTCTGTAGCCGGATGGGCGAATTCTGAGATGAAGTCGGCGATAGCTTGACCCTTCTCGGCTGCCCGGGGGCTGAAGGTGATATCAAACTCGCTCAGCTCCACAGCCCATTTGACAAGGCGACCCGAGGTTTCGGGTTTCTGGAGCACTTGCCGAGGGGATGGTTAGTGAGAAGCGAGACGGAGTGCGCCTGGAAGTAAGGGCGGAGCTTCCGGGCAGAGGCAGATGAGAACTAGGGCAAGCTTCTCGATATTCGGGTATGAAAGTTCTGGGTCAGTCATGGATTTGCTCGGTAGTACACGGGTGCTCAACCTTATCCACCTCCTTGATAAGGACTCAGGATACTGCCGTGGCGGAGACGGAGAGGTCCAGAGAGTCAGGACGTCTCCATGGTCAGGCTTGGCGAGTATCGGGGCTTTGCTCATGTACTCCTTCAACTGGGCGAAGGCTTGATCGCACTCCGGGGTCCGAGTCGACCAGTTTCTGCCCGGCCTTGAGGACTTTGAAGAATGGGGCGCATCGGTCGGTGGCCCGGGAGATGAAGAGGGAGAGAGCAGCTCCCCGCCGTTGAGGCTCATGACATCCTTCTATGTCCTGGGGGTCTCCATGTCGACCAGGGCCTTAATCTTTTCCGGGTTGGCCTCGATGCCGCGTTAGCTGATCATGAAGCCCAGGAATTTGCCGGATCCCACGCCGAAGGTGTTGATACCATACCCGAACCGGTCACATGTCACTCGGGAAAGGAAGCTATTCGGACAACTCCTCTCTTTTGGAGTGCATCCCCCCGGGTCCCCGGAAGCCCTTCCCGGAAGCCTTTCCCCGGAAGTCCCTTCCCGGAAATCCTTCCCCGGAAGTCTACCTTCATGCCCGGGCGGAGCGCCTTACCGAGCTCAACCAGCGCCATGCTGTAGCGGGAGGAGCCCAGGGGTCCACTCCCAGCGTGGCACCCCGCTCAACAACCCAGGACACTCGCTCCCGCTGCACCAGGGTGACCTACAACCAGCAAGCCCCGAAGGCGAATACCTCCTACACCTCGAACAAGAGGAAGGAAGGAGGACACCCTGTCTTCGGTAATCGTGAGAAACGAAACCGAGGGGGCGGGCAGGAGGTTTCTCAGAGCTTAACGGGCACCTAACCCTCTCCCACAGGACCTCGGGTTGCCCCAGCAAGGAGGCCGTGACCAAGGTCGGAAGAAGGAGTATACAGCCCGATACGAGCACTACACCCCGCTTAACAGCTCATACGAAGCGGCCCTCGCAACCGTGGATGGTCTTATCCCGACGCCTAAATTTCAAAATCCCGCGACCGCCGCCCACAATACCGGTGTGTTCCCTCGCTCCACCAGGCCAACACTCACGGCACGGAGGAGTGCAATGTGTTGAGAGATCACATCGAGACTCTCGCCCAGGACGGGAAGATCGATGAGTTCCTCCGCGGGCACGCCCCTCCTCAACAGCCCCCTTCGCCAAATCAATACCATCATCGAGGCCCGAACATCGCCGGGGACTCCAACCGTGCAAGGAAGGAGCACGCCCGAGCCTGCTACCCTGGACGAGAAGTGATGGCGCTCAACTACCGGGCCTCAAGAAGGCCCCGGTGACGGGGTGGGGCTCCATAACCTTCTACGAGGACGAGGAGGAAGGAAGCATGTACCCCCATGACGATCCGATCGTCATCCGGGCTGAAATCACTCACTACGATGTCGGGCGAACGATGATTGACACGGGTAGCTCTGTCAACATCATTTTCATTGAGGCCTTCCGGACCCTCAAAGTCGCGGAGTGCCACCTAGACCGGATACAACTCCCCCTTGTGAGTTTTTCCAGGGATTGCATCCAACCACTTGGAAGTGTCTACCTGCCCATCACTCTCGATGAAGCCCCGATGCGGACTCGTGTAGTGGCAACCTTCATGGTGGTGGATTGCCCTACGGCTTACAACGTTATCCTCGGGCGGCCTGCCCTTAATCAGATGAAAGGCATCGGCTCTCTCCGAGGAGAGCAGCGGGTAGCACGGGGATGCTCTAGCCATGGAGCCGTCCGACACCGATCCAAGGATCCCGGCCCGGCACCTCAGGAAACTTGTTCCATAACCACTCCAACCCCGGTGGAGGCGCCCATTCCGGATAACCGACCCGACGACCCGAGGGACGAGGCTACCACCACCCAAGCTAAGCCGGCTAGGAAGCCTGGAGATGGGTGCGTGTAGGAGAACTTCCCCGAGCGACAGGTAAAGATTGGTGGCAGACCTGCCACCTGTCATCAGAAACTCACTCATCAATTCCTCCGGAAGAATGCCGAGGTCTTTGCGTGGTCGTACAGTGACATGCCCGGCATCTCTACCGATATCATCTCCCACAAATTGAGCATCGACCCGAAGGCCCGACCGGTATGCCAAAAACGCCGAAAATTTGATGGGAAGCGATCGAGGCCATTCAACCCGAGGTGGACAAGCTATCCTCCATCGGATTCATCAGGGAGGCAAAGTACCCAACCTGGGTGGCCAACCCCGTCGTCGTGCCGAAGCCAGCAAGGCAAGTGGCGGATGTGCGTCGACTACACCAACCTGAACAAGGCTTGCCCGAAGGATAGCTTCCCGCTTCCTCACATTGACCAGCTCATTGATGCCATTCCGGACATGAAATCCTTGGGCTTCATGGACTCCTATTAGGGTACAATCAGATCTTCATGCACCCGGATGATCAGGAGCACACTCGCCTTTGTCAGCGAGGGGGGCTCTATTGCTACAAAGTCATGCCCTTCGGGCTCAAAAACGCCGACGCGACATTATCAACGGCTCGGGAACTCCGTACAATCCTAACCTCATCGGGAAGACCATGGAAGTCTATGTGGACGACATGCTGGTCAAGAGCAAAACTTCCGGGGAGCATGTGGCAGACCTTCTCCACCATGTTCAATAAACTCAAACACTAAAACATGCGGCTAATCCCGCCAAATGCGCCTTCGGCGTCGGATCCGACAAATTCCTAGGCTTCATGATCAGCCAACGTGGCATCGAGGCCAACCCAGAAAAAATCAAGGCACTGATGGACATGGAGAACCCGAGGACGCAAAAGGACGTCATGAGCCTCATAGGCTGGGTAGCTGCACTTTCCCGATTCATCTCAAAAGGCCACCGATCGGTGCGCGCCATTCTTCAAAGTCCTCAAGACCGGGCAGAAACTCGTCGATGGACCCCAAGATGCGATCAAACTTTCGCCCAATTGAAGGAGTACATGAGCAAAGCCCAGTACTCGCCAAGCCCGAGTGTTGATGCCCAAAAATGGCTTTGGTCAACGGTCAATGTATGTGAGGGATCCTTGATCGGATTGATGTGTGTGTTCCGGGGAATGAGGAGGCTAGCTCCAGCTGTTGGCTTCCGGGTGTGCCCGGAAGGTGCTGGTCTGGAAGGAGGGTTAGGATGGGGAGAGATGCCTGCTGTCCTACTCCGGTCGGAAGGATAAGATGACTCCGGGAGGCAGCTCTGGGGAACCTGCACAAAGAGAAGGGTGAGCTCGAAAGGGCACCGGTGTGGTACCGGCCTAGACCCTCCGATGCTTAAGTCAGCTTGGAAGGAGAAAGCTCTAGCTTGAGAGAAGGTAGGTGAGAGTCAATACCAAGAATTGGAACCTTTGACCCTTTGGAGGGTGTCATCTATTTATAGAGGAGGATCATTGCATCCTTGTAATTGGTGGGCAATGTGGGGTAGGTTCCCCACATTGCCCTTTCTTGGAGGCTAGTGGAAGCCTTGGTGGGCTTGGAGTAGCAAGTGGGCCTTGTTGGTCCCGCCGGGCCGGGCTGGCCTTCAGAATATGTGGGCCTGGAGGTGGACTTCTGGGAGAGGTGCTTTCGGGAATCCGGGAGGTGTTCCCGGAAGGCAGGGGTTGTCCGAATAGCTTCCGTCTCCGGGTGGCATGTGACCAGTTCTGGTATGGTATCAACACAGAGCACGGGGCCGCCCTGAGCCTTGTACCTATCCGTTTCCGCCGCGGCAGTATCTTCGGTCCTTATCAAGGAGGCGGATAAGATTGAACACCCGGTGTACTACACCGGCAAATCCATGACTGGTACTGGAAACTCGGTACCCGGACATTGAGAAGCTTGCCCTGGCTCTCAGTCTCGCTGCTCCCTAAACTTCGCCCTTACTTCCAGGCACACGCCATCTTGTACTCACCAACCACCCGCTCCGGCAAGTGCTCCAGGAAGCCCGATACATCTTGGCGACTTGTCCGGTGGGCGGTCGAGTTAAGCGAGTTTGACATCACGTTCAAACCCCGAGCAGAGAGAAGGGACAAGCTGTTGCAGACTTCATCTCGAAATTCACCTGCCTAATTGCAGCCGATTCTGGACAGCCGCACCCTCTTACACCCGGACATCCCGGAAATTGCAGACACCAACCCTGACAAGCCGAGTTTGAAACTGTACGTTGGGTCCTCCAATGCTAAGGGATGCGGCGCGGGGGATTGTACTTGTCTCTCCGAACAAGGATATCCTCGAGTACTCTCTCTCGGCTGGGCTTCCGGGCATCCAACAATGTTGCCAAGAACCGAAGCTCTCCTGGCCGGCCTCCAACTTGCCAAGGAGTTTGGCACGGAGAAATTATCTATCTTCAGCGACTCCGAACTGGTCATGACGAGGTGACCGAAAGCTTCGTTGCCAAAGATAGCTCCATGGCTTCCTACCTAGCCCAAGTCACTTACCACTTGAGCCAGTACTGAGTCGTACGAGGGTCAACCAGATCAGGAGGTCGGAGAACAGCCACGCCTGGCGCCCTCTCCTGTTGATGCCCAAAACTGGCTCGGGTAAACGGTCAATGAAAGTGTGTGGATCCTTGTTCGGATTGGGGTGTAAGCTTCCAGGGGGAAGCTGGAGAGGCTAGCTCACAACATAAATCGGCTAAAGGAGGGCCAGGGAAGGTGTTTGTACGGAAGGTGTGTTAGGATGAGAGGGTGATGTCTTCTGTCTTGGCCAAACCTGGGGACGGAAAGATGTGCTCGGGGGAAGGATTCCGGGGGACATGCACACAAAGAAAGGTAAGCTCGGAAGGGCACCGGTGTGGTCCCGCCTAGATCCTCCGAATACTTGAAGTCAGCCGGGAAGAAGGGGTCTAAGCAGAGAGGGTTTCTAAAGAGAGAAAGGAATGACCTTGTGTTTTTGGGACCCTTTATCCTTTGGAGGGTGAAGGGTATTTAAATAGGAGGGCGATGGCGCCCTTG
>JAVBHV010000073.1:0-66016 GCA_033992175.1 Spiraea crenata | reverse complement strand
TGTTGAGGAGTATTGGAGCTGAAAATTCATGTTTAATCCCCATGCTAGCACAGAAATCGGCAAACAAAGAGTTCTCAAATTCAGTACCATGATCGGTCCTAATTCTAACAATAGAGGGATGACCAGTCAACACCTCATTCTGAATTTGTTTGAACACAGTCACAAAACATTGAAAAGCATCCGAATTTTCTCTCAAGAAAGACACCCAAGTATATCTAGAGAAATCATCAACAATCACAAGAATGTACTTTTTACCAGCTACAGACACGGTTTGAACCGGACCAACTAGATCCATGTGAATGAGTTCAAGAGGATGTGAAGTTCCAACATCTTTGACTCTCTTGTGTGCAACACGTGATTGTTTTCCCAATTGACAAGGACCACAGATGTGCTTTGAAGGCTTATCTAGCTTAGGAAGACCTCTAACAAATTGTTTCTTAGCCAAGGTGTACAAATCATTTATATTCATATGTCCCAACCTTTGGTGCCATAAGGAAGTGGTCTTATCAGTCACAGAGTGACAGGTCAACTTGGCAGACAGGGTTTGGCTATCAAGTGTATAGCAATTGTCATTTGACCTACCTGTTTGAATTACCTCATGACCAGAGCTATCAACAATCCTACAACCTCTTGTGGACATACAGACTTCATCAGCCCATTGATCACATAAATGTGACACACTAATGAGGTTGGACTTAAGGCCTTCTACATACCTTACTCCTTCAAGTAAAGGCAAACCCGGAAGTTGAACACTTCCTTGACCAGTCATTTTTGCTGTTTCTCCGCCCCCAAACTCAACAAAACCACCATCAAAATCTTTAAGCTTTACAAAGACAGATTTGTTACCAGACATGTGTTTGGAATAGCCACTATCGATGTACCAACGAGTTGGATCACGCAAATTCAAAACAGACAGGGCAACCAAACATTTTTCCTTTTTCTTTACCCACTTGGTTTTGGACTTATTAGGTGGTGACGAAGATGACTCAACAAGTTTAGCAATTCTGGTCACTTCAATAAGCAACAAATCAACCTGTTCGCTAAGTGAACTGTTATGATTAGACAGACTTTTGATTTTAAGCTTGGTGCACTCAGCCCATTGATCACATAAATGTGACACACTAATGAGGTTGGACTTAAGACCTTCTACATACCTTACTCCTTCAAGTAAAGGCAAACCCGGAAGTTGAACACTTCCTTGACCAGTCATTTTTGCTGTTTCTCCGCCCCCAAACTCAACAAAACCACCATCAAAATCTTTAAGCTTTACAAAGACAGATTTGTTACCAAACATGTGTTTGGAATAGCCACTATCGATGTACCAACGAGTTGGATCACGCAAATTCAAAACAGACAGGGCAACCAAACATTTTTCCTTTTTCTTTACCCACTTGGTTTTGGACTTACTAGGTGGTGACGAAGATGACTCAACAAGTTTAGCAATTCTGGTCACTTCAATAAGCAACAAATCAACTTGTTCCCTAAGTGAACTGTTATGATTAGACAGACTTTTGATTTTAAGCTTGGTGCACTTAGGTCTGATGTGACCAGTCACGCCACAGTGGTGACACGTGGGAACAAATCTGGTTCTTGTGGGTGCAGTGGAACTAGAGGACGCTTGATTACTCTTTTTCTTTTCAATGACTCTAGGTTCTGGTGAAACTATGATGACCAATGACTTCGGTGAGTGTGGTTCACTAGCTTTGATAAACCTAGGTTGTGAAGTTGAAGCAACAGACTTACTAGCATCAAATCCAAGACCAGTCCTATCATTATGACTTTTTCCAACATTAAGCATTTTGTCTAACTTTGCAGAACCAATTGACAGGTCATTAACTTTTTCTTGCAGTGATTTATTGTAACCAACCAAGTAGACATTAGATTGCTTGAGTGACTCAACTTCTTCTTTCAACTTAAGACTCTTACTGTGCATGAGATTAACAGAGTGTTCCGAGTTACTCAATTGATGTCTAAGGTCAATGTTTTCCTTTTTAATTCTTTCAAAATCAACAGACAACTGTGCAAACATGACCTCAAGGTTTGACCTATGTGACTGGGCATCTGCATTCTCTCTTCCTTTGCTAGACTGACCAGTCTCGTAGTCTTGCAAAGTGAGACAGAGTGCAGCCTTTTCCATCTCTAAATCATGACAACGCTTTTTCAGCTCAATGCTATCAGCCTTGATCACACAAGTTTCATCAAATAAGGCATCATACCTTTCACACATCTTCTCATAAGTCTGATTCTCTGGAAGAGAGTCATAATCATGAAAAACAGGACAAAACATCTCAGGTGACTGGTCATCATCAGTCATGTGATGTGAACCCGACTCGGATTCCTCACCCGCTGAGTTGTGTTCAGAGATTTTAACAACAAAGGCAACCTCATCATCTTCAATATCTGAAGAAGAGTCAGAGTGAAGTGATTCCTCATCCTCACTATCACTCCAATAAGCTTTCAAGGCCTTGTCCTTGCCTTTGTTAAACTTTTTCCTATTGTTAGCACAATCAACAGATATATGACCAGTCCCACCACAAGTGAAACACTTAACTTGACCCTTTTTAAACTTGTTATTTTTAGATCCAAAGTTCTTTTCAAATTTCTTTTCATTTGACCCTTCACCTTGTGGCTTAAATTTTGAATCTCTAGGGTAGCTCGCACCACCTCTATAATCCTTTCTATCTTTGAGAATTCTTCTAAACCTTTTAACAAACAAGGCCATGTCATCATCAACCGAAGATGATTTTTCAGATTTTGAGCTTTTCAGCTCAGCATGATCAGTCACACTCTGCAGTGCAGCACCTTTATCCTTCTTATGCATACCTTCTTCCAATTTTAGCTCAAGTTCATAGGTTTTCAATTTGCCTACAAGTTTGGGAAGTTTGATGTCGGACATGTTTTGACATTCCTTGATTGCGGTCTTCTTCGCGGAAAACCGTTTAGGTAACACCCTTAATATTTTTTGAACAATTGTTAACTCAGAAATAGGTGATCCTAGACTCATCGCGGCATTGGTGACACTCTCAACTTTGAGATAGAAATCAGAGAAGCTCTTTGAATCAGTCATCCTGAGTTCTTCAAACTCGGAAAGGACCATTTCAAGCTTTAGGTCCCTTACTTGGTCATCACCCTCGTGAATGACACGCATCTATCCCATGCTTCCCTAGCTGTTGTTCAGTGCTGAATATGTGAGTATTGTGCACTGGAAACTGCAACAGCTATGGCGTTCCTAGCCTTTTTATTTGCATTAGACGCACTGACCTGAACCGGTGTCCAGTCATCTCTAGGTATATTCACTCTCTCACCGCCAATAATTCTAAACGGAGGACGCCATTCAACAGACAAGTATTGGAAAGCAAATTCATTATATGCATCAAGAAAGATTTCGAACTTATCTCGCCAGACAGCGTAGTTTGTGCCATCGAAGTATGGAGGCGAGTTGACCGAACCGGCTACTCGTTCTCTCTCCATTATCTAGACCCTTAAACCAACCAACCCAAGACCTTACTTTAAGTATGTCTAAAGCCCTGCTCTGATGCCAATTGCAGGTTGGCAATGACGGGGGTATTTTAAATTATTTCCCTCTTAATTAACAAACAGCACAAATAGAAACACAAAGATGACCAGCCACCGTTCTGGTCAGGCTTGACAGTTAACTTACAGATTGACCTGACAGATGTTTTAAGATATCAATCACTCAACAAATATAACTTGTGGATGCTTGTGATTTATTCAACAACACTCAAATGCTATGCCAACTTAGGTCCTCAACGAAATCAGTGAGTTAGATATTCGTGAGCTATCCACAACTACAGCTTATTAAATCCAGCGTTTCTAATGCAGCAGTTAAGATGACCAGACAGGCAGATTTGTCCAGATTGCATGTTAAAAGAGTTGGTGCTGAATTAAGTCCAATTTTAATTAAGCCAAGTATTTAACAATGCACAGAGATGGACACACGATTTTGGTACCCGGAAAAATCCACAAAGGGATAAAAAACCGGGGGTCTATCAGAAGACCGGCCTTCCACTATGAAATGGCAAAAGATGCCCAATACAAGATTTCAACCAAGCTCAATATCTAATGTACATATCTTAGATGCAGCGGTCTCTTGTGCGGCTTCTTCTCAATCACTTCACTTCCAATGGATGCTTGCTTGGTCAACACGATATACGGACATACACAAGTATTCCTATACGTGGCACCTTAATATGAATGCAGTGGTGATTTATGACCAGACACAGTTGCATTCCCAAAAAGCTACAAAGCTTCAGGAAATGAACAGTAACTGTGTTTACTGCTACAGTTATGAACTGGGCAGCAAACTAACTAAGGTCAATGACCTCTAAAACTCAACTAAGTCTATGAACATGCATGAATATGGAAGACTTTAGTTGCACACTACTAATCCGACTTAAAGTAAGAGAACTTTAAAAACAAGCCGAACTAGGAAGATAAACCCTCTTCAAAGTTTTGCTTAGAACATTTTCTTTTGAAAACAACTTTGAAAATCAAGGGTTTAACAAACGCATACCATCCTCATAAATCTTATGATGCTTCTATGTAAGTGAACTAAAAGCACTCAAGAAGACAAGAAGAAATCCGAGAGGAAAGTATGAACAAAGGTGAGAGCTTTTCAAAATGTTTTGAGAATTATAACTTGAAAACCCTAATTGAATCAGCTGGTTTAAGGTTGTTTAAATAGGGGATAAGGGCTTGAAGATCAACGGCTGAGAATTGGACAACACAAAACCACTTTATCACTTTACAATGAAAAAACAGGTTAAAAGAGTTAACTGTGACCGAACTGCTGGGCAAAGGCATGTTCTGTTGACCGGACTGCTGGGTAAAGGCATGTTCTGTTTAAATTACTTTATCAAAAAGTTTCTGTCACTGATTGTCAACGACCCACGTGCATGAAATCGGTGACCAGTAACAAAATAACAGAAATCCTTATTCTAATGAAGCCTTTTGCAAAAACCTAAGTATTTTGAAAACGTTTGACAATATAATATAAGAACTTATGCTAGACACATTTAATATGCAAATATGATATGCAATATGATTGTCACATTTGAATGCATCTTCAACAAACCACCTATCTTCAATCTTCAAGCTCCTTCAACAATTCTAAATATCTAGGAATAAACCCTAATTGACTAATTGAGCTTGTTACATTTATTACAATGTTTTTGTACAAGGATAGCCAATATTAAAATAACCTACACAATTTGTTTTGTGTCGTACGGACGTAGTTTGTTTTTGTTTTCTTTTTTTTTTTTCACAACACCACACCCCCCCCCCCCCCCAGCACTCCCCCCCCCCTCCCTCCTCCTCCCCCCCCCTGCCCCCCCCCCCCCCCCCCCCTTTTTTTTTTTTCCCCCCCAACCCCCAAAAAATTTTTTTTCCCACATACTTTTCTCACCTCCTCCGTTTGTCGCAAAAGCAATTGGGGTGGGTTTGTCCTCACCGCCTCTTTCTATAGACACCAAGATTGTAACCCTAGACCCACTGTAGAGAGAGAACGCTGCATCAACGTCTTCATATTTTCCGGCGAGATTCTCCGATTCCGGTGACAAATGGGACAAACCACCACCCAAAACTTCATCATCTCATCATTCTAGACACAGCGCAACCAACATTAAGTCTTAGTTTGTAGCGGATCATCACCGGTGAGCCTCACATATTGGTTGAAACTTTTCGGTGAGTTTCCGGCCAAGGTAATCTTTGAAACTAGTCTAGAAAGCTTTGTTGGGTTGTTTAGATGAAGATTGATATAAAAATTGTGCGAATTGATGGTGAGTCAATACAGCACTTCATTTTAAAGGAACACCTCCTTCATTTTGAAGGAACCAAGGAACAAAATTTCGGTTTCGATGGAAATTTCGGTAGTCAAAATTTATGAAAATTTCGGTTAAATTTTCGATTTCAGTTAAATTTTCGGTAAATTTCGATTTGAAAAAAAAAAGACGAAAAACATATTAGAAACCCTATAAATTAAAATTTCTACTTTCTCTAGGCTTTAAAAGCAACAAATAATGCAATTTAACATTTAAGCTATACAACATTATCCATATGGATTAACTTTTATATACATAAGGGAGACGAATTCGTGTTTTGTATTCCAATAAGCTATCAATCAACACAATATCTTAAGGTGAGGCTCATGAAACATACATTAACCATACATTAATATTACAATATAATATAAGAGTTTTAAAGAATATAATACATCATAATTACACACACATATTATTCTAATACATAAAAAATGTTGTTGAATGCACAAAAAGAAAGTTGTGGAAAGATTTAAGGAGCATTATTGAAGGTAAGCAAGAAAACTTCAAAAGAAAGTTAAATTTCGGTAATTTCGGAAAGTTTCCGCTTAAAAGGCTCGAAATTTACCGAAACTACCGAAATTTCGGTATTTTTCCGCTGATATTGAGACGTACCCCGATTCAACTTTCGAGACTCTAAAAATACCGAAATTTCGGTATTTCGGTCGAAATTTAGTTCCTTGGAAGGAACACATCCTTCAAATTGAAGGAAGAGCTCCTTCAATTTGAAGGTTGTGTTCCTTCAATTTGAAGGAACTGTTTTGTTTGAAATTTGAAGAATCTGTTCCTTCATTTCGAAGGACCTCCTTCAAATTGAAAGATGTGTTCCTTCAATTTGAAAGAACTGTTCTGTTTGAAATTTGTTTGAAATTTGAAGAATCTGTTCCTTCAAATTGAAGGAACACCTCCTTTAAATTGAAGGAAGAGCTTCATATCTGAAAAAGCAGTCCCTTCAAAATGAAAAAACACCTTATTCAATTCTATTTGGCTAGATCATTTGGATACTTGAATTCTATCAAATGCGGTTGCAAACACAAACTCCCAATTATCATATCATAAATATATGGTTTTGTTCAAATTGCCTTGTGTTCTCTTCTTTCCTTCTGCCGTCTTTTCTTGTACTTCATGCACATGGTTGTGATCATTATAAGTTTTGTGTTTAGATAGGGAATAGTTTCGTATCTTATTTTTGGTTGATTGCTTCAATTTCCAACACAGAGATTTATGAATAAAAGTTTGAGCCTTTGATAATGGCCGACGAGAAGCGGAGCGCGGGGCGGGCGATGTGGGGTACGTGAGCCTCACGCTCGCGGAGTGGTTGTGTGCTTTTTAGTGGGCTTTTGGGAAAGTAGTAGTATTTTGTAATAGTTTTGTTGTGCTAGTATTTTTTGGTATAATAAAAGTGTAATAGTAGTTTTTGGGCAGAAGCCCAAGATTATATCTCAAAATTTTATTGAAATTTCCATATTTTTGAGTTACAAAAATCTAATTCCTTGAATATGGGTGTGAGATTTTTTTTTTTTAAACACTTAACCTTCTAAAGTATGCTGGGTGTGAGATTTATTTATTTTTTTTTAAACACTTAACCTTCTAAAGTCCGCTCTCATGTTCGAAGAATACTGGGTCCTCCACTGTCTCTTGATGAATTAGGAGGGGACAAACTCGGACTAAACCAACTAAGTAGAATGCTAGTAGCGTCAACGCTTGGAATCGATCGCTTAATTTTTCCATTGTCCATATAGAAGATGCCGGTCTCGCGAGATACAACTGGCCTTTTCGGTTGCCAAGTCCTCAATTTGACGATTCCATCTACGGCAAAATAAATGCAATTTCTTTCCAAGTCTTTGAACTCACTGGCGCATAGGGATAGGTTAGACCCATAATTCGCAACAAATAATGTTTGGTCCCCCAAATCATGTAGCCTAATCAGCTCACCACCTTCATGGTCAACCTTGTACACCTTAAAACCAACTGTCTTCAGATAATGAAAGTGAGCCCAGTCTTCCCAGTCATCTCGATTATTATCCATTTCCATCATATCCCCTACTAGTAGAACCAGCAAGACTTCATTGTTGGTTGATTCCACCAAGAATAAGCTGAAACTTGATTTCAAATGTACCGTGTACTCGTCGTACTCTACCAAGTTCTCGTCATCGTCAGCTTGTACCTGATGGATGAGCAATGTAAGTTCCACCTCCGCACAATGTTCTTGATCTTTGTCTTCAAATTTCAAGGTGCGGCGTGTTATTCCAAGGCCGTCCCCGCTATCCCCCAAAGCCAAGGCGTATAGCACACCACCGGAAAACAGTATGTCTGCGATCTTGTGTTCATCATCTTGGTCGATTAAGTGGAAGACAGTCCAGATTTTGTCTCCGGGCATGCACAGACCCAATTCCTTATGGGAATTAAAAACTGCCGCCACCACACATTCGGAAACATTGGGACTAGATAACAAGACCTTGCAGCAAAACCTCGAGGCTTGAAAATTTAAATTTAGCCCATGTTCAAAAGTATCAAAGGATGGGACTGTTGTTAGGGAGGGAAGTTGGTGTCGAGCTCCTGAAAACGGGTTCAAGAGAAACATGTGATCGTCATTTGCAGCCATTACCAACCAACCATTGGAAGACGCAAGAAACTGCGCTCCTAGAGCCGGCTTAGGCAGCTTCAACTCCACAACTTGGGCTTCGGAAAGATTATAAAAGCTCAAGCAGTTAGGCTGGTTTGGGGTCTCATGTAGCACTAACCACGGGAGTTGTGGAGCGCAGCGGGTGTCTTCTTGCTTCACAACCAAATTCCAAGGCTTGCACACGGCGGCTAGGCGTATTTGATCGCTCAAGTTGAGATGCCCTACAGTCCTTCCCATCAGATCATCCGGCAGCGTCACCCAACCATGAGTTTGGTTGTTGCTGTCCTCGTAGTTGGGCACCCTTCTCTCAGTTGATCTCTTGGTTTCAAGGTCTTGTGATTGCTTCAAGGGGCGACACCATTTACTACATCTGACTACGAACTGATCTCTCAGACTCTGGTAAGCAGAATATAATCCCCCCAGCAACATAACTCTGTATGCAAGTTAGTTAAGAGTACGTACTGCTATGCTGTACTGAATATCAAAGCTATATATATAATTCAATCCAGATACTATAGATATATCCATCTCCAAATTGGTTTGGGCGTATTATTGTCCTTATAGAAATAGAATTCTGTCCAATCATTTATGTAAAAAACGGTCTTCAATATGAGTATGCAAAAACAAATTTCATTTGTTTTATTCCGTAGCCCTCACCTAAGGCCCTCCTTTTGGAGTCTTGCGAGATCCTCTTCATTCTTCAGATTCATCTATCTGTACATATAGTTTATAAATAAAACTATTACACATACGAATAGTTCCACCAAATCACCTCTAAAATAATAATAATACTAATAATAATAATAATAATTTTTTAAAAAAAGCAAAATTCAATTTACACTGAAAAAGGCAAAATTCAATTTACCCAGAAGTCGAAAGAGGAATAAAAACCAAAACTTTGGGGTCCTGTAGTTGGTGAACCAGCTCAACAAGTACCTGCTTTTGCTCCTCGAAGAGTTCGTGGGCGAAACGATCAGAGATTGGAGAGAAGACGAAGACAAGGATTTGTGGGTCATGAGAGCATCTCCAATGGAGATGTCAATTCCTATGTGGAGTGCTGAGTGGGATAAAAATGACATTGAAACTCCTCCAACCGATGCTTCAGAAAGTCTACGTGGAATAACTTGATGCCAAAATTGACATCAACTAAAGGAGATGTTATTTTCCATTTTTGTTTGTGGGCCCTACAATATTACTATAGGTTTGTGTTGATTGCATTTAATTATTTACCAAAAGTAGAAATTTTTTTGGCATATCGGTTGGGGCAAAAAATTTAAAAAATTGTCATATTGCCATATCAACATAACATTGAAATTTGACTTAAAAAATTTGACATCTCCATTGGAGATGCTCTGAGAGAAGCAAAACAAAAAAAGGTGGAGATTTTTATATCAAAACGATGGCGTTTTGATGATCAACATGGGGAAGAACAAACACCAATAGAGACGGCAAACATTAAGTCAGATGGCAGACCTAGGGTTTCAGTCTATGAAGCACGGGAATGGAAACGGAAACGGCGAAACAATACGATACGAAACGGCGATTCGTCAAATGTTAAAAAAATTCGATACGAAACGTTAATTATAAATTGTAAAAAATATATTTAAATCAATATTTTCAACTTCTATACCATATACAAAATAAAATTTTAATATAATAACATATTCAAATCCAAATTAAGCAACTAATCATCACAGAGAGATAAAAAAAAAATTACCAGAATCTCATTGAGTTTAAAGTTCACATAGAAAATATTAATATAGATAATATTTAGTTGTTTACTTTATTATGAAATTTAGTGTCGGCAAGGGACAACTCCGACACCACTCTGCCGCCTAGTTTATTAGGTTTGCTAATATTAACATATTATATTAATTAAAAGATATTTTAAAGACATTAACAAATACGGTGCGCTGCACCTTCTTCTTCCCCACGAGAGTTTCTGCAAATTGTGAGCCGCCGGACATTCAAGATCAATTTGGTCTTTTCTCCCTCATTTTCGACTCAAATTCAACTAAAGTAGCTTTCTCCATCCTGCCTAGCGCCGGAGTCTTCTCCCTATTCCCCTAATTTTCCAAGCCGTTTCTCCCTCATTTTCGACTCAAACTCAAAAAAAGCTTGAAGAAGACGACGGCCCGACTCGGAGCCGTTCTCAGGTAACAATTCGAACGTTTCCCTGAGGTTTGGGATGGTTTCCATGGCGTTTCGAATTGTCCCTCTCTCCCAAACGCGTTTCAAGGCGTTCCGCACGCGTTTCGTATCTGGAACCGTTTCCGATGCGGGAAACGGCCCATGGCTGCCGTTTCGGTGCTTCCTAGGTTTCAGTAACGTCCTTTTATTAGTAACCTTTCCCAAATGCCAAGAAGTTTGTAAAAACAATAATATAAATGTACACGTCGAGAAGCAAATGCATATTTTACAAACCATGTAATTAGGGGTGGGATCGGGATGATCCCGATCCCGATTACGAAAATCCCGATCCCGTCCCGATCCCGATTAGAAGCTAGAATGGATCCCGAATTCCGCCCCGATTGAGTCGGGATCCCGACAATAAAATCCCGATTAAGTCGGGATCCCGATCGGGAAACCCGATAAATCCCGACAATTGAATCTCAAGTATAATATGAAATTTTAAACTTTTTTGTGTGTAAATTTATAATGTAAACTAACAAGTACAACTTATACATGATGAAAATAAAACATACTAACATAGTAATTCAATAACTTGAGGGTGTGTGTGGCTTCTTCTATTATCATGAAGGCCATGTGGCCATGAAGGTGTGTGTTGGTGTGGGGAGAGAGGGAGAAAACCAAAAAAAGAAACAAAAATTAGAGAATACGTAGAACTTGGAAGAAAATGGTTGAACTGTTCAGAGCCCGAGAAGACCACTTTACGTTGTTCAAATCAAAAAATTTTCTTCATGAAAGTTGTTCATTAGCTCGATTCCTATAACATATCAAAAAATCAGATTAATCAGATCACTGTAGCTACTTCAGTTAGGGTAAGAATTAAAACATTAATAAAAAATAATTAAATAATATATAGTGTCGGGATGTCGGGATCCCGACTTTTTTAAAAAAAAATCCCGATCCCGTCCCGACTCAGTCGGGATCGGGATTTTCGGGAAAGTCGGGATCGAGATTTTCGTCGGGATCGGGATCGGGACGCGGGATTCGGGATTTTTTCTCACCCCTACATGTAATTATTACAGAAAAATAAAACTAGGATATATTACAGTACAGTACAGAGGAGTAGAATTCCACAGAGTACAGGGTCATTGCCGAATTTCAAATTCTGCAGTTGGCAGCTGGACAAGAAAATAAACGCATTATGCTTTACTCATAGTTCAATAGATGATGAAGCAATAGCATATAGAGTACTGCAAATTTTTCACACATGGTTTTTCAGATAATCTGACATGGAGAAAACGATACCATCTCAACACAATGTTTTAAAGTGGAGTGAAGTTGGTCTATCCTACTACATTTTAATTTGCTACCAAAATTAGAGACCACCAAAAAACAATCAAATTAAATGTCATAGAGAGTTTTGAAGTTGAAATTCCGATCCGCTTAAACATAGATAGACCACAAAGTGACGTCTAGGTGGGCCAACATAAGGAGGGTGGGTATTATGCTTCTCCACCACTCAACCGACCTAACATTTTCCTAAGAGCATTTCCACCCATACCTCAAGGGTAAGAGCCATGGGCAAGTGGCAAGAGAAAATGTTGCCCTTGCAAAAATAGCAGTTTCCACCCGTGCAAACATCGCCTTTTACTGCTGAGATTGAAGGGGCAAAGGTCGGAGCAAAGGGCAGAAACCTGCCTCATGGCCTACCTTGGGGCAAGCTGACGTTAGCCCACTTGCCACTGCCCTTTTTGTTTTTTTTTTAATCACGTATCGCACACTTTTTTTTTTTTGAAGGGGGCTGTTATTTCCACCCCCCAACTCTCTTTCCCCACCCCCCATTTTAAAATTAATTCCAATTAAAAATCTATTATTATGTAAAATTACTAAATAACCCCACTCTTTCTTCAACATCTGGTGGTTTCTGCAAACCAAAAAGCTTCGAGGCGCCGAACTCACTCTTCTCCTACATTCTTCTTTCCCATTTCCCTGCCGTTTTAGACCGAAAATGGCACCAAGATTTCGACTTAACTTTGGCCATTCTGAGAGCAAATTGATCCACGACTTCACTGTCAAGGTTTGTTATCGATGAATCTTGACTTTTTTCACTTCAATTTTGGGCAAGAATTCAATATTGGATACAAAAGTTTTAGCTTTTTCAGTGGTCGTTTGTTTGGTGAACAACGGGTTGTATAAATGTTGGGAAAAGCTATGTTCTTTGAATTGATTTGGTTGTAGTTTGCTTCTTTAGAATCTGGGTTTTGCTTATTTTCCTTGTACAATTAAGAATTTAGAAAGTTGATAAAGGGTTTGGTTTCGAATTTGATTAATGTTGTAAGGTTGCTGCCATGTTGGTTCTGCAAGTCATTTCCCATATTATTCTATTGGCAGCGGTCGGCCATGGCTTGGGCAATGTGTTCGGGCTCTGATCCAATTTATTATATTGGCAGCGGTGGCGGCCATGGCTTGGGCTGACTGAAACTCATTGGTGCCGGCGATGATGGCGGCGTATGTGGCACCAGAAGTGGAGTTTGGACATTTATGTAATTTTTCTATAAATAATATATTTTTATTGAATTTAATAAAACTTGGTGGGTGGGAAAAGAGGAATGGGGGGTGGAAATAACAGCCCCCTTTTTGAATCATGTATCGCAGCCCACTCACTCTTTCGCATACTGTAGCAAAAAATCCTGCAGCCCACTCACGCGCTGCCATGTGGCAGTTTACACAACCCCTCAACACATTTTCGTCCGTAACTAGTCCAATCCAACTCCGAAACCGATTCCGTCTTCGCCAACATGCTCGTATCGTCGAGTGCTTCGCATAGAGTCCAATATTGAATAATTAAAAATGAATTTATGAATAGTAATTGCCATTGCCCTTGTCTTTTGCGGGTGAAACAAAAAACGAGAGGCGATTACTATTGTGGTGGGCCAACCGTGAATAGTACCCACCTTTTGGGTATATTCCTTGCCCATTTGCCTCTTGCCTTGAGACAAAAGGTGGAAATGCTCTAATCGAATAACAGATCTTGGTGAGGTGGTGTAAATTTTAGTATACAATTAATTATGCTAATATCGAATCAGGTGCTCACCGCACTAGACAAACTGGTTGAGATCCACGGTCAAATGACTTAAACAAATTACTGCAACAAAAGATGACAAAAAACATCATCAGTTATTGAAATATCAGATCAAACGATTTCAAGATTGGTATTAGACGCTGAACCTGAACCTCAAAGTTTGAAAGTCATACTTTAGCTTCAAGCTTCTAGAATTGAAACCTGACAATGTGTTTGTGTATGTGTGGGTGCATATGTATGCATAATTTTGTCTAATCTAGCCTATCAAAGATGATGGAGTCCATTAAATCTGAGTTGACCTAGAGAATAAATGCATAGGCACATTTTCTTCAGAACACATTTTTTTTTCAACTTACCGAGCAGACTGCAAAAATATACAAAGAGATATGAAGTCAGCTAGTCGGAACATTCCTTTCTTATCCTGATCAAAGCTCTGCACAATTAAGAGGAAAAAGAACCAACTAGCAATGTCAGCAATGTCAAACCATCTTTACAGAAGATGTTTTGAGAGGTTCGATTTTCATCTTTATTATAATAAATGAACGTAGATGATGTACCTCACAGGCTGTATAGAAAGCAGGAGAGTCCAGCGAGAAACCAATTTTCACCAATGCCTGTAGTAGTATAAAAGAATAGAAAGTCCAGAAACGTTCACCACTAGTGATATTTCAGCAATGTATACAAAGACAAAAACATCAAGTTTCCAGCGAAGACAAAGAGAAACTATTACCTCGTGCACATCATCAGGTACAAGATAGCCACGACCCCTGTGAAAAAAAAACCACCAAAATGAGCCATTTGTGAAATGCTTATAATTGCAACTGAAGAAATAACATTCATCACCAAAAAGAGATTATTTCTTTCCATGTACAACCTACAGTGAAAAGCAAAAACCACCAATTACTGCCCACCTCTTAAAGCAACCAAAATGAACCTTACGCTATTTGTTGTTTCATACTACCACAGTTAAATCAATCAAATGCACCATTAAATAGGTTGATACGAAGACACTGCAACTCACAAAACTACGAGAGCAAGCTTAAATACATCACAATATGCATTGAATCACCTCTCTCGAGACAAAGACCCCAAGAAAATTACATGTAAGTTGTAGCTATACTTATCGCACACCCACGCGAGCATCCACGCAAAAGAAGGCATTGAGCATACAGCAAAATGAAATGACAGTAATAGAACATATCACCAAAATCACAACCCAAAATGTGTTGAACTAAAATTGGGCAACTGCATGACCAAAGTTTTCACCTTTAGAAGAAACTTGTTGAGGGCAACAAACTCTGAGATTAAAAATTGCAAAAAAATCAGTCAACCCATGTATAGAGAATCAAAATCCAAACAAAGGGTACAAATTACAACACAAAGCATCAAAATGGGAACTAAAAAATCGAAACTATTTGCAATAATGTAAGCATACCATCGAAGCTCATAGTCCCATTTCTGTCAAAATCATACATTCTCATCATTTGCTGAACAATTGAGAGAGGGAATTCGAGGTTTCCAATTGCAAGAGCACTCTGATCATCAAATACGACGTCGTTGGATGCGGTAGATAAATCATAAATTGGGAATTTGGGAAGTTTAAGTTTAGGGTAAAGAGAACAGTTCCGATCATGATGTATCATCCTAAAATGAAAGAAATTAAAAATATGAAGTAGGAGCTCCTACTCTATTTAGAGTAGGCAGGCTTTATCCGAATTGAATTTGAAGAATGAGTTTGTGGAGTCTATTGAAGCTCACTTTTACACTTTTTTTTTTTTGCTTATGTAGCTCTACAAATTGGGCCTCAATTTAGTTTTGAGGAGTGTGTTGGAGATGCTCTTTAGGAGGACAAACTCAGACTATAACTGTCATTTCTTGATAGTGGCGGACCCAGCATGGACCTTCCGTAAATGGTTGCTCCCGTCCTCGTCGGAAAATATATGGGCTGGGAGCGGGTTTGGAAAGGTCTGTTCCCCTAAAGAGAAGACCCAATTCAAGAGAAGACTCAATTCATTAAACTGTAGCAACACGGGTGGGAGCTTTGAAAATAAGCAGAATCTCATAAGTTTGGTTTCACTCGCTTTTGCTTCCCTTTACAATTCAGCTGCAAAAATAAGTTGGGTTTCATTAGCTTCCCTTTATAAATCTGTTTTTTCCATTGAAATGCAGGTCAAAATGCATATATTTGGTATTGTAAAAAAAGAAATAATGTGCAGACTCGCTCTGTAATTTGCATTCTATTATCACAACATCAAATGAGGTAATCTTCTGATTCAATGAATGGGACCTTGCTGCTCAATTAATCATTTGTGTATCTGTACTGAATTTTGTAGCAGTGCAACAGATTGGCACTACTGATTGACAAGGTAGTTTACATGTATGTATCTATATAAACTATAAAGAGGTTTATTTATTTTCGATGATTTGTAAAAGCTATTTTCTTCCTTGGGCTAGCTGATCTTCCAATTGGGTGGTTGCTGCTTTCAAGTTAGTTAAGCATAGGTAAGTTTCTTACTTGAATTGTTTTTATTAGGTCATTTCTTTTTTGAATTCTTATTTCAATTACGTGGCATAGGAACTAAATTTGGTGATTTGTAGCAGCTATTTTCTTCCTTGGTCTCCCAAGTCTTCCAGTTGGGTGGTTGCTGCTTTCAGTTTAGCTAAGCATCGGTGAGGTTGTTATTGGATTGTCTTTAGAATTAATATCTAAAAAGTACTAAATAAGGCTCATTATATCCAAAAAATTCACAACTTTCTTATAATATCTATCTAGTCCAAATAATCAGTGTGGCAAAATTTTATTGGACAGTTTAGAAGTAAGTTATACTGAATAAACTAACGGCGTGCTAACGCCATTACACACCTATAATTCAAATTCGGACTCGATGAAGCAATTGCTGCTCTCTGATTCTCTCTCACTCTCTATCGGCAATCGATTCCTCCGGATCGAACTCCCCGACCCAAGTCCTCAAATACTTCAACGAGATTCGAAGAAGAACAAGGCCTTTTTGTATTGGGAGATCCGGTAAAGCTGCAGAACAAGTGGCGCATTTCTTCCATTGAAGCGTAGAAAGAAGAAGGAATATGAATATATTCAGATTAGCAGAAGATATGTCACGACCCGGGAAATTATCACCTACTTGCTTGGGCCGTGAGATAAGTAACTAAGGAAATTTTACAATAAGGAATAAAACTAAAGAAACTCAAAGTGTTCTTTTATTTCAAACTGGGTATTTTACAGAGTCTGTTACACAAAAGCTATAAACAGAAGCCAAACTTTCCAACTTATTTAATTACAATAAAAGTTCCACGTAATCCACAACCAGGTCTTCTTTGTTCCCAACGAGAAAACTAAGCTTCTGGTTCAATTCCTACAAAGAAAATTTAAATAAAAAGGGTGAGCTCTAAAAGCCCAATAGGGATCCCGACCTCTAATGCAATTAATTAAGGGATGTTATGATAATGCAGCTATCTTCACTAAACCCGTTAATCCAACACAGAAGAGCAAGCGGCCTGCATGTCCCATACCATGCATTTTTACCATTGGGGTCCTGAATGCCCTCCTGTCTGAACTAACACCCGTGCAATCCCATATTGCACAATTTAACCACTTTTGCTAGTCATCTTGCCCAAACCATTGATCTCCAAGCCAAATCAGCCAAATCGACAATTATCCCGTCGATTTCTATCCTATGCGCGCAGGCCTCGCCTGAACCTGGTCCCTACAATGGTTGAACTCAACTACACAAAAGTTTTGCATTTTCAACTTCAACTCCATTATCCCATCCCCATGCATGATGATGTCATGATAATATGCTTATACTCGACCATGAACAAGAATTAATACTTAAAACACAAAGCATACTCTCACAATACTCACAACAAGTATCCAGCAATTTACATATATAAACCAGCACATATGTATAAATTCTGTAGTTAAACCTTCAAAATATCTAAAACATATTAATTACATACAGCCAAACATATTAGAATCAGCATAACAACCATTTCACGATTTCATCTATAGCATTCCAATGCACCACAACAATTAACTAGCGTCTAATGAATACCAAAGCAAAAACCAGCAGAACACACAATTACAGAAACCGAAGCACACACACAATAGAGCACCAAATCAGTTAATCCTAACCTATCCCCTACCTCGAAATATTACTTCGAAACTTGTTCGAGAATTCGCCGAACACCCTTCGCACCTTAACAACTCCAAACATCCAAAGCTTTCTCTCTAAACTTCACTAGAACGGCCACGCTTCCGCTGCACACTCTGATCTCCTCCATAATCACTCATCTTTTTCTTTCTCTTTCTTTTCTTTCTCTCTTGTGGCGGATCACTCAAGTGTGCATGTGTGGTTTTCAAATGAAGGCTAAAGGGCCTATTTATAGTAGTTAAATGACGGCTAGTATACTTAATGCCCAAGTAAAGAAGTAATATAAAAATGAGTTGAGATAAAACTTCAAAATGGATAATCATCTTTGGTGACAAATGTTGACTAAGCAAGGAGTAGGTGTCATTTGTCTGATGATCATGAATTCAAATGGTGCTTACTCACCAAATGCTAGTGAACATGTGTCAATTAGCTTGGCTAATTGAACAAGAATGAAAAGCAAAGTAGATACGTTGCTGCATTAGGATGGTTTAATGTACAAGATTGTCAGGGAATGAAGGCAGATACTTGGTCTGGGTAGCAAAATAGTAACATAATAGGAAACTTACCAAGTAATACAATGGCAAAACACCAATAATTAAAACAGAATGCTTCAAACTCGTAATAATAAGAGATGGTGGTAAAATATTTAGCTAAAGAAAATATAGTAAAAATATAGTGTTGAAAATAATAGGTTTTCGGAAAATAGAAACAAATTCATTTTAAAATACGGGTTCTCACAGGATATGACCCATTTGGCCAGCGTGCTTGTTTTCTATCAATTTAGCTTCCAATTGGTGTTTTTTCTTGTTTTTTCATTTTGGGTTTTGTTGGGTTGGTGATAAATGTCGGTAAAGAAGGAAAAGATTGAAGCTTTTTTTGATTTGGGTTTACTTCATGGAGCTAAAAGTTTTTGCATTTGGGGTTAAACGTAATGCGTAATTGGCTACGTTCTTACTGGGTTTGTTTCGTTAATGGATAAATGACGATGAAGAAGGAAAAGATTGAAGCTTTTTCTGATTGTTTTCGGGGGGTTTCAATATTATGAATGGGTTCCTTTTTTATTTTAGAGAATGAGTTTATTTCATTAAGCTGAAAGTTGTGAGATTTGGGGTTGCATAATTGGCTACATTCTCTCCAGCAGCTGAATAGGATTGACAATGCGTGAAAAGGATGGTTTCGGTTAAGATAGGAGTGTAGAAATGATTGAGTTATGGCATTTTCATGTGTTGGATTGGATGTAATGGGACAGGTGACTGTCTCTGTAGAGACAAATGAATGTCTCTTTAGACACAGGTGGCTATCTCTGTCAGTGGCTGTCTCTTTAGAGACAGATGGATGTCTCTGTAGAGACATGTGGTTGTCTCTGTATGGACAGGTGACTGTCCCTGCAGAGACAGGCGATTGTCCCTGTAGAGACAAGTGACTATCCAGTTCTTTTTGTTTAGTACTTTCAAATTACTGTCTCTGCAGAGACACTTAACTGTCTCTATAAAGACACTTGACTGTTTCTGTAGAGATTCTTGACTGTCTCTGCAGAGACTCTTGATTGTCTTTGTAGTGACAATTACTATCTCTACATGTAAAACTTCCAAAATTGTTTTTGCAAAAAAATTACTCAATATGGATCTTAAAATGTAGATCTCACTTTTACGAATAAATTGGTGAAAACGAATTTTCATTACAATTTCTATATCAAAAGTTATGATTAATTTAGAAAAACAAAAAAATTGAAAAAAATAAGAAATATGAGAGAGAAAAATAATTTCCGTTAATGTGAGTTAGTTACTTTTGCTGAGTTGGCATTGATTTTGGACTATATGGATATTTAACATCTTTTATGTCTTTTTTAGATATTTTGGATGTTATTTTGGATCTCTAGAATATGAGCCCTTGTCTTTATTACTCTCATTTCTTTTGTTGGAATTCTTACTCAACAACTAATTGACTGAGCAAATTTTTCAATTTTATTTACAGTATTTGTGGACAGATGTCTTTTTTGATTTACTTCCTTGCATTTTGAACCCTTTGGTTTGATTCTATTATAAGAGTTTGCCAATTTGTGTCAATTATTTTGCATAGATCTGTTTTGCCAAACCTCGGAAAAGAGATTTGGTATTGGTAAACAATGACTCTTTTAAATATCAAATAATTATCAATCCATTGAAACTTACTAATGTAGTCTTTATTGTGTTGTGCACACATCAGAACATTTCAAGTTTGTACTACTGCATTCACTGTTTGTTAAACCTGCATATTTAGAACCATTTGGACATACCTTCTTTGCCACTTCAGGTACGATAATGGGACAAATGATTGAAATGTGGAAGAAGAGACATAATGCATTTGGAATTGTTTATAACTGGTTCCTTGCCAAGGCATGTTATTAGATCAATTAGTTATGTTTTAGGTTCATGTGTTTGTAATTTTTTTGTTTATTTTATGTTTAATTTTTCAAGTAAGCTTGAGGTTTCTTATAAGCATTTCGTATGGAATTTTCAAATGATATATCTAAATTATTTTGGCTACTAAGTGAATGGTTATGAAATAGGATTTATTATTATTTTTTGACAGTTTAGCATATAGGAACTATGTGTTGGTAAACTTGGGAAGGAAGTATGCGTTGGTAAACTTGGGAAGAATCTACCTTTCCAAAAAAAAAAAAAAAACTTGGGAAGAATCTTATTACGCGGTGCTTTTCACCCCGCGGCAACGCGCGGGCATTTTTGCTAGTGAAATACTGAAGTCTGTTTTGATTATTTCTTAGACTCTAAGCAACTAAATACTTCAACACGAGCTCCACCTCGAGCGTGGCTTCCCTCGCGGCCGCGAAGTCACCAAATCTCTCCAGCCCACTCCAGAAACTCGACCATTTCTCTTCGAAAGTTTCACTACCTAACCCTAATTGCTTCATATCTTCACTTAATCTTAAAGTCCCCTGTTGTTTGTTGCTAGTTCGGAGGCGGAGAAATACCTAATTTGAAGAGGTATGTTTCGATTCGAGTTGTTTTATGTTCTGGGCTTCGTTAATTCAAGTTGTTTTCTGTTATGGGTTTGCTCTTCGAGGAACCATAGGGTGAGGGCTTGACTTTTAGATTTTATGATTTTTTGCTCTGGGTTTTAATTCTGAGTTTTCTGTTCTGGGTCTCTTCATTTCAGTGAGGAGGAGACGGAAACTATAACGAGAACGAGAAATGGCGATGGCGGTGTCAGATCGACTGCTCGCTCTGAGGTTAGTTGTAGTGATTCTGAATTCAATCTTGATTTTTGGAAGGTGAATTTTTAGTTTATCTTTTCAATTTTGTGTACTTGTGTCTTTAATTTTGTGTATAATCTTCAATTCAGAAGCTTTAGTGTTGTTGTTTGTGTGTAGGCTAGGATTGAGATGATTGCATCTGCTTGTGAAAGCGCTGAGAAAGTGCTTGCGGATACTCGAAAAGCTTACGGCTCTGGAGCTCGGCAAGGCTTGCCTATGGATTCGACTTTGGACAAGGCTCAAGCTGCCAAAGTTCAAGAGCATTCTTCTCCGGGCTGCAGTTAATCTCGGAGATGGTAACAGCTTTTCAGTTTTCATTTGTTATTGCCAATGAGTTTACTTGAATGAGATTAGTCACTGTGTCTTGGGTTCTTTGTTCTTCATTGTACATTTGTTCAATTGCTTTCACTTTCTAATTCAATATATACTTTTGTTTAAGCGATGCAAGAACCCAATTGGTAAACAACTACTGTATTCTAGTAGTTGTTTGCTTAATCTTTCAATGCTATTAGCCTTAGTGGAACTGGCAGAAATAAACTTCAAACTTTTTTTTTGAAAAAATATCAAGTAATTGCTGAACTTCAACTTAAATTTTGTACTGTGGGGTATATAGTAATTGCTATCCTTATTTGTTCTAAAGTTCAGATACTCAGTTTCCTTAAACAAGCTGGGTGGTCTGCATTTCCTCCTGTGTTATCACTTGTGTTCAACTTGGTTCACAGATGTTACATTTCATCCCCTTAGCAATCTTGTGTTTCTGGTGCATAAACATTTTACTGTTTCAGATTTTCGATGAGTGAGGCATATGATAATTGGGTGGCTTTTATGGATCGGTTTCTAACCCTTGGAGATGATAGTAGTAATGAGAAAGAGGCTCTGAATGGGAAGATGGAGTGGTTGGTTGATTTATATTATGCTGCTCTTGATGCGCCAAAGAAGGGTGAAAAGGTTAGCTTATGTTTTTTGTTCCTTCAGTTGTACAATTGGATATATCAGTGGTGTGCTGGTATGACTGTTATTTTCTCCTGGTATGCTATTATGTAAACTGGCTTACCTGTTCTATTTCTATCAAATTAAACATGATGTTTGGCTGAAGAAAAGGATACTCTTCAGATCATTTGATTTGTTATTTTACATTTTTTTCCAGGAACTTGTTTGTATTCAGTTCGCCCTTTGATTTTTGTTTCATATGATGAAAGAACATTCTCCCCTGTAGCTCTTATCTGTGGTTCATATATACTGATCATGCATTGTAGGCAATCTGTAGCTTGTTTTCAGTTATGTATCGATTGTATCAACCTTGATCTTCCAAATAGATATTCAGATTCTTCCCTTCAAGTGATTTTTCTGTCTTGTAATTTGAACTTACATCATGTGTTGACAGGTTGATATTCCAAAAGACTTAAAGCCTCAAAAGTTCCCTCATTACATGGAAAGTGTAATTTCTACTATTCAAGTAGTTGTTTGCTTAATCTTTCAATGCTAATAGCCTTAGTGGAACTGGCAGAAATAAACTTCAAACTTTTTTTGAAAAAATATCGAGTAATGGCTGTACTTCAGTTAAATTTTGTACTGTGGGGTATATAATAATTGCTATCCTTATTTGTTCTAAAGTTCAGATACTCAGTTTCTTTAAACAAGCTGAATGGTCGGTTCTTGAACTTCAATTTGCGTTGGTTCTGTTTTTGCAGTTCTTGTTTGAATTGTTGAGTGAATAAAGTTTGAATCTTTGGCAATTTTTGTGTAGGGTGGATTGATAGGATTAGCTGCTGCAACAGTTGGTTTGACCAGTGAAGCTGCTGACCATCTTGAGGTAAAAATTGATTCTTATTTCTCTTATTTTGTGTATGGTTCTTTAGTATTCACTATTTGTGCCCAGGATAGGTAGAAGTTTGGTAGTTCATGAATAATTAAGCTTTCCTAAGTCAGTATATAGCAAGGGCTACTCACTATAATAATGTTCATCGTTTGTTCCAGCTGATGGAATTGAGTTAAAGTTGTTATTGTTCTGGCAATGAATAGTCAGTTATGGGTAACTGAGCACACTGTGTACTTATGCCTCGGCATCTCCGGGCAAGTTAGGATGACTTAAGACTTATAACCAATAATGAATTAGGATATTTCTTCCATAATTTTTGAATGGGCTGTGGAATCCCCCCTTCTGATTTTATTTGGCAGAGTTGTAGAAGGTTTTTGGGAAGGTTTTTCCTAAGTGCACTCTCATCATTGCACTCTCATCATTGATAGGTTACGTAATGGGAATTAGTTCTGGCCCTTCCTATTATCTTAAACTCATATTGGTTGTCTAAGAAACCAGTCATCTAGTTACTACTGAGTCAATGCATTGATGTAGATACAATGAAAATTAAGATGACGGTAACTAGACATGGCTTGATGACTGGGGACAAGAATTGGGGCTCTTGGAGCCATTCAGTTCAGCATCATGAATGGGTTTATGTAGAAGAATTTGCCACTTATGAACTATATTATATTGAACACATTATAGGGGCTATCACTTCTTGCAATTTTTGTAAATTTGCAAGCATAACTGAGTTATCTACCAGCTGCTTATATAAAAAGTCCCTGTGCCAGATATAATAATCTGTCAATTTTAAGTTTGCATGCATACCTATAAGCCTGAAATGAGTGCTAATTTATTGGCAAAAACGTGAGGAAAAGTTGGGTTTGAAAGCTGTTTATATGCATACCCGACTCCATTTTTATGCCAAATTCTTCTTCATTGGTAATGAATATCTCATTTGCTTTTGATACTCTGCCAGCAAATTGTGCCTCCTGTGCTTTAACTCCTTCTCTGACAGAGATAGCAGAGTTCGTTATTGTGCTTGCGAAGTGCTGTATAACATTCCAAAGGTGAGTAGGTTAAGCGACCATTCGAAAAGTTGGTTGAATGAAGCTCATGAAGGAGATGATGCTTGCTCACGATTTGCTGTAGCATCTATAGGTCTGCGTTTGGGGTATGCTTGCAGGAAGTTTAGAGAATTAGGATGGAGTACTAATTTTTTGGGATAGTTAATTTGCTGCTTGGTTGGTATATTATGTTGGCAATTGTATATGTAGCACAAGTATGGTCTTTTGATACCATATTTTTGGGATAGTTGCTGCTTGGTTAGTTGATCAAATGTTAGTAGCACCATATGTAATACAATTATGGTCTTTTGGTACCAAATTTTTGGGATAGTTTGCTGCTTGGTTGGTTGATTGCTGGCAACAGTACCATATATGTAGTACAATGGTCTTTTGGTATCAATTTTTTGAATACAATCACCTTTCACTGTCTTTTGATATTATATATAGTGCATTTGGCTTGTTGATGATGGTTTAATTATATTGAACATGATTACTATCATATTTTGTATATAGAAATGGCATGAAATTTGCAAAATTACGCCCACAAAACAATGGGGGACGACGTTTTCGGAATCCCCTATCAGTTTAAAGACGACGAAAAACAGAAAAATAGCATCGTCTAATGCCATAATAGACGATACTCTTTACAATAGGAATGTCGTCTACACACAAAAACAAATGTCGTTTATTGACTACATAAACGACACTCATTATTCAGAAAATGTCGTCTATGACTATAATAGACGACACGCAAGCTCAAATTCAACAATTTTGGCTTTATTAGAGAGTTTTTATCATAAATCTACAAAAATTGACCCTCAATTCCAATAATATTATTTTTTTTATGAAACTTTCATTTTTATACAAAACTCCACTTAAATAGACTAAAAGACCCTTTACTTTTATTCCTTAGCAAAAACACCCTCTAGTGATCTTCAAGAACATGAATCTGTTAATTTTTTACAATTTCTTCACTTTAAACATTCTTTCATTCTTCCTCTCTGGGTTTTCTTTGCGAAACAAGGAAAAAAAAAGAGAGAAGCTTGTTGTGGTTATGAAGCTTGCAGGGTATATTGTTGGGTATTGATTATTAAGGGTCCGTTTAGGAAGGAATGAAATTCCAATTCGAATTCGAAATGAACGCTGGTGGTGGTGGACAGGTTTGGGTCCTGGTTATTGGTTTTAGATCGGCGGAGACGAGGTGACAGAAATGGGGGGGTGGTGGGCAACGACATACGTAAGTGGTAGCGGCAGAGCTGATGGTGGTGGGCGGTTGTTGGGGTTTTGGGTCTCGACAGTTGGAGAGCAAGAAGCGAGACCAGCTCCGCCATGGTCGCTGCCACCACACCTTCGCATCGTCATCGTCATTGTCCACCGTTGGTCATATATTTTCAGACAAAATTTCACTATTTTCATCATATATTTGTTTTCGAATTCATGATTTTTGACTAGGGCTTTGTTTCATTTTTGGTTATTCTTTGATGGGTTGAAGAAAATGAGGCGCCTTTTTCATGAATGGTGGGCACTGATGATTTGTTTCGATACCCAGTTGAATTCCATAGGCAGCCAAATGAGCTTTACTTTGAATTGAGAGGGCATTCTAGTATATTTAAGTGGATTTTGGTATAAAAGTGAAAGTTTTATTAAAAAAAAAGGTGACATTATTGAAATTGAGGCTAAATTTTTGTATATTTATGATAAAAACTCAACAAAGAGTAGAGGCTATCAATGTGATATCGTAACCAGTCTAGTTGATTCGTCCGAATAAGCAAAATAAGCTGTATAAACTGAAGTTAGTAAACACACCATTAACTGAGTGGGTATCTCTCCTTTCCCCATTTCCATTTATATTCTGATTCTGATTCTGATTCTGATTCTGATTCTGATTCTTTGTTAAGTAAACATGCCCTTAATTAAAACGGACTAGAATGACCTTCTAGTGGGAACAGGATCGGGGTGGTAAGTCACATGACATTGGAAAGGAAGCACGTGTATTCCAAGTAGGGAGAGAAAGTCTATGGAGTAGGCGTTTTCTCTCGCCTATGTGGGGTAGTCTATTCCCTTCATTTTGTTTTGGTAGTGATTATGCAGTATTTTCACCTTGTTCTTCGCTTATAGCAATAAGTTTCTCTTTGGACCTTGAAATTTGATTCACCATCAAAGTATATGAATCATATTTGGCTATAAGGTTCCTTGTATCTGTATTTGATTAGGTAAGCAAAGCAAAAATGTGTATTTCTCTAAGGTTACTGGAAGATCAACCTATTTCGAAGATTGTACTGCAGATGATCTTGATGACAAAAGTAAAGTCAACTCCAATTTACCTAGGGAAAAGACTTCAAACAATGAGTCCTACTAGAACCCAGAAAAATCTACAACTCTGATATACATACGTGACGTGAAAGGCATCACAGTTCTCGAAACATCCTCAAAGAATCCGTTATGTGTATGGTTAATCTTTCCTGTGTCCACACCAAGATTTTCTTAGTCATCATAAACTCTTGAAAGCGTTGCTACTTTTGACTGATAGCTCGAATTGAAATTTCATAACAAGCCAAATTGAAAGTTCATCACCTTTTTTTATCACGTCCCTATTCTCTGTTAAAACCATTCGAATTTCCACTCGACAAAAAATTTCCAATCCTTTTTTTTTTTTTTATCAAAATCCAGCCTTTCACATTTAAAATTCGCAGCTACATCCACCTAAATCCATCTCACCTTATTACCAAATACGTTCTCATTCAGAAATTCAACAATGAATTCAATCAAAAGGATTTTTAAATTCAATGTATTGCTCATTTTCTTCCATCTCCTTGTTCTCTTCCCCTGTTTCGTTTGTTCCATTGACACCATTACACCAAACAATCCCATCAAAGACGGCGACGTTTTAGTCTCCGGCAACAAAAAATTCGCACTTGGGTTCTTCAGCCCCGGGAGTTCACGCAACCGGTACGTCGGAGTTTGGTACAACAAAATTCCAGAGCAAACTGTTGTTTGGGTTGCAAACAGAGACAACCCTGTTTCTGATACCTCTGGAATTCTAGCAATCAATGGTGATGGAGGCATTGCTATCTATTGGAAGAACCAGACTACCCCTATCTGGTCCATTAACGTCACGCTTTCTTCACCGAACAGTTCGACGGCGAAGCTTCTGGATACAGGTAATCTTGTTTTGTTGGAGAGTGATGGCACTAGTAGTAGCCAAAGCGTATTGTGGGAAGGGTTTGATTATCCTTCAAATACATTGCTTCCTTATATGAAACTTGGGCTGGACCGGCGAACCGGGTTGAACCGATACCTCACATCATGGAAATTAGTGGATGACCCGGGAAGTGGGAACTATACATTCCGGATGGACTCAAGGGACAATCCACAAATGTTTTTATACAAGGATCGGGTTCCGTTGTGGCGGTCTGGATCTTGGACCGGGGAGAGATGGAGCGGGGTGCCTGAAATGACACGAAAATTTATATTCAATGTGAGCTATGTGAACAACCAAGATGAGTTAACGTATGTGTATAATGTTATCGATGATTCCATCTTATCAAGGGTGGTGCTTAATGAATCAGGAACCATTGAGCGTTCTACGTGGCATAATCAAGTGCAGCAATGGAACAAGTTTTGGTCGGCCCCAATTGAGGAATGTGATCACTATGGGAAGTGTGGCCCGAATAGCAATTGTAACCCGTACAATGCTGCTGGTAATTTTGAATGCACGTGCCTGCCCGGGTTCGAACCAAAGTCGGCCCGTGATTGGTATTTGAGAGATGGGTCGGGCGGATGTGTAAGAAGAATCGGGGTATCCGTTTGCCAACCTGGGGTAGGATTTGTGCCAGTGGAAAGTGTGAAGCTACCAGTGTCTTCTATAGAACGTGTGAACGTAAATATAAGTATGAAAACGTGTGAAGAAGAGTGCTTGAGAAATTGTTCTTGCATGGCATTCGGAAATGCAGATGACCGGCCGGGAGGGACCAAGTGCGTGACATGGTACGGGGACTTGATGGACATAAGGACTTTTGCGAATGTCGGTCAACAATTACATGTCAGAGTTGATGCAGTAGTCTTGGGTAAGTAATTCTCCTAAGTTCACAATTCATCTTCTTCCTCCCTTAGTAATAGGAACTAGTAATGTCATTCTAAAGTTGTCTATTCTATCACCTAAGTTGGAACTCAAACCTTAATTCCGTTTGATGTTGTTCTTATTTCTATTGTTTACCTTTTGCTTTTGTAGCTCAATACAAAAAGAAGTCCAATGGTGCTCTTGGCAAGAAGGCAATGTTGGCGATATCTATAGTATCTGGTGTAATGTTCTTGCTCTTGTTCCCCGTTGGCTGTTGGTTGGCAAAGAAGAAGATAAAAAGTACTGAAGCAAATGTCCTTAATTTATCTATTTTTCCTCTAATCATGCATCATAACTTAGATTCAGTTCTTGCATATACTCCAATTACGAATATACATAATGTGCTAAGTTGTCTATTTTATATTTGATAATAGATAAGCGAAGACGAGATACACTTTCGTTCAGTGTGACATCATCAAAATACTTAGAAGACTCATCCCCTGCTAGAACCGATCTTGATGATAGTAAGATGAAGTTAGATTTACCATTCTTTGAACTAAGTATCATAGCTAGAGCCACAAACAATTTCTCTGTTGGTAACAAGCTTGGAGAAGGTGGTTTTGGCTCTGTCTACAAGGTAACATGGACCTCTTGATAATGTTTCACATCATAAATCAATTTTGATAATTTCTTGGATGAAAAGTTCATGAGTTCAAATTTGGAATACGGTTTCAGGGTGTACTTCATAATGGGAAAGAAATAGCAGTTAAAAGACTAGCCAAGAATTCAGGTCAAGGGATCGGAGAGTTTAAAAACGAAGTTGTGCTGATTGCTAAGCTCCAACATAGGAACCTTGTGAGGATTATAGGCTGGTGCGTCCAAGGTGAAGAAAAGATGCTAATCTATGAATACTTGCCCAACAAAAGCCTGGACTCCTTCATCTTCAGTACGTGATCTTTACGACTCTATTTCCAAGAAATGTTGTTATACTGAGCTTCAATCTCAAAATCTTTTTTTTTTTTTTTTTTTCAGATGAAACGAATAGGGCATCTTTGGATTGGACGAAACGCTCTGAGATTATATGTGGGATTGCTAGAGGGATCTTATATCTTCATCAAGATTCAAGATTAAGAATCATCCATAGAGATCTAAAGGCGAGCAATGTTCTACTAGATTCTGCTATGAACCCAAAAATTGCAGATTTCGGTATGGCTAAAATTTTTGGAGCAGAGCAAATCGAAGCAAATACAAACCGTGTGGTTGGAACATAGTAAGTACAAAGTGGTAAAGGCTAATTTCAACTTTTCTATTGATTTGTCCTGCAAGCAACAAGCTTGATGCCAACTTAAACTTGACTTTTCTTTGTGCTACTACAGTGGTTATATGTCTCCAGAGTATGCTATGGAAGGAATTTTTTCAGTCAAGTCTGATGTATACAGCTTCGGGGTACTACTGCTAGAAATCGTTACTGGCAGAAAAAATACGGCTTACTATAGCGATTATCCCGACTCAAATTTGGTTGGACATGTAAGGATTAGTGATGTGACAAGTTTTCCTCATTATACTTATTCATTCTAACTTGAGGATTAATTTGTACATTTTCAGGTTTGGAACTTGTGGAAGGAAGGCAGAGCCTTGGAGATCATTGATTCAACGCTAGGTGAATCATACCCTGCTAATGAAGTTCTGAGATGCATTCAAATCGCGCTCTTGTGCGTGCAAGAGCACGCGGCTGATCGTCCGACCATGTCAGTAGTGGTGTTCATGTTGGGAAATGATGCAGCAGCTCCTTCACCAAAACAACCTGGATTTTTATTGAGGAGAAATTATAAGAATATTAGTGTAGACCCTTCAGCCACTGGAGGATATTCGGTCAATGATGTTAGTTGTACAGAAATAGTACCTCGCTAAGGAACTAGCTAGACTTCAAAATGTTGTATAGTGTAGTTTGACATATTCGATCCTCAAATTAGAGGAAAATATGTGATATCATGGATTGCATGTACCTCTGTGTCCCATAAAGAAAAAGATGGGTGCATATTAATTAATATGCAGAAGGCGCTATGAGTTTCATGTATATCACGCTTTACTACCCCTTTGAGAAGAGGTTGAGAATTTCCAAACTGTCGCATTCATAACTCACTTTCTTCATCCCTATATTTCATTATTGAATTGAATAATAATCCACCCAATCACTACTTTTTCCTAATTCATATGATAATTTTGGGTATGAAATGAATAATTATTCACTAGTGACTACTCCAACTTAATTACAAATAAATTTTGAAGATTCTTACTTTATAATTTTAGATAGATACGCGCATTTTTAGTTCATAATAATACTTTATTAAAGTAGGAGCATTCTCATGTGATTATGGATCGTTTTTGGTCTTTACTCAATTTAGACTCATCATCTTATGTCCAAATCAAAGATAAACAATTTTTCCTTATTAACTATCAATCATCTACAATGTGTTTAAGAAAAGGCTAATTTCTCATCATTTTAGGAATTAGCCTTCTATAGTGTGCATCCATCCATTAATTAATACATGTCACTTTCCTCATGAAGGTACTAATCATATCAATTAATCATCACAAGTACGGATTACATGTTATCAAATTTTGAAATAAAACAAATTATTTTGGCACGGATTACGTCTTGAATTTGGGGATTTGTTTAAGGCTATTGAAGGGATTATTAGGGCATGTTTATATATACAAGTAATGTGAATGAAGAGAGGAGGAATTATTCACATTCCTTCATTTTCTTTTGTTTACTTAAGAACTTGGAAATTGAAAAGTTATGGATCCCATCACAAATTTGAGAATCATTCCCCTTTTATTGCACATTTACTAATTTGGAGTGGGAATAAGCAAGAGTCGGAATGAGCAGGAATAAGAATGAGTACGAAACAAAATGAGTACGAATTAGAGTGAAGTACTCTCATTGAAACGTGTACTAATTATCCATAATCAGAGTGAAAATTAAGTTGATTGTCATTAAATTATTTATTGTATTTCATGAATCGGAATGGAAATAACTAAATTACAAAAATAAATCTAGTATAAAATATATATTTTTTGTCAACATAAAAGTGAAAAATTTAAAGTTTCAAGTCTTACTTAAGAATATTTAATACCCGAGTACAATTTAAGTTTTAACTGTTCAGAAAGTATTGTAAACAGATGAAAGAACATTAAAGCTAATACGATTTATTTCCTATATACGGGTACAACTTTTTTATCTGGGTACAATTGAAGAAAACATTAAATTTATGGGGGTAATTTATGGATAAAAATTTCATTCCTGGTGGAATCAATTTTCACAAATCACAATACCACCTCCCACCAAGGAATCTCATTCCTTGAAAATCAGCAATGTGATTCTTGATTTTATTGTGAGGACCATAAATTTGATTCCCAAATTTTAGTAACCAATCCTCAAGTTTTATTTGTAAAGTTTATATTCCTTGGTAATTGAAGCCCAAAGTCTAACCCATGTTTGACTAACCAAGCAGATAAACAACTCTGCATCTTTTTTATCTCTCCCACATTTTGTTTTGTATAAGTATTTCACACTTACGATGAAATTTATGAAGATTGACTAGTTCTTTGCTTTGTTATTCTGTACAAAATGATCATGTCTAATTCACAAATTCGTGGGAAGCTAATGAACTTATATACATGAAAAATATTTCAGGCAGGATATCTGAAGTAGATGGTGCTTGCTAGAATAGGCAATAATGAGATCGCGGTTTTAGTAAATGATGCAGAGAAGGATAGTGATATTGATCCGCACGAAGCTCAACACTTGAAATAGCGGAAGCTAACTTGAGGAAAGCTGAAGGCAAGACACAAACAAATTGAGGCAAATTTAGCACTCAGATGAGCTAGGACACGAGTAGAGGCTATCAATGTGATGTCGTAACTAGTCTAGTTGATTTGTCCGAATAAGCAAAATAAGCTGTATAAATTGAAGTTAGTAAACACACCATTAACTGAGTGGGTATCTCTCCTTTCCCCATTTCCATTTATATTCTCATTCTGATTCTGATTCCTTTGTTAAGTAAACATACCCTTAATTAAAACGGACTAGAATGACCTTCTAGTGGGAACAGGCTCGGGGTGGTAAGTCACATGACATTGGAAAGGAAGCACGTGTATTCCAAGTAGGGAGAGAAAGTCTATGGAGTAGGCGTTTTCTCTCGCCTATGTGGGGTAGTCTATTCCCTTCATTTTATTTTGGTAGTGATTATGCAGTATTTTCACCTTGTTCTTCGCTTATATCAATAAGTTTCTCTTTGGACCTTGAAATTTGATTCACCATCAAAGTATATGAATCATATTTGGCTATAAGGTTCCTTGTATCTGTATTTGATTAGGTAAGCAAAGCAAAAATGTGCATTTCTCTAAGGTTACTGGAAGATCAACCTATTTCGAAGATTGTACTGCAGATGATCTTGATGACAAAAGTAAAGTCAACTCGAATTTAACTAGGGAAAAGACTTCAAACAATGAGTCCTACTAGAACCCAGAAAAATCTACAACTTTGATATACATACGTGACGTGAAAGTCATCAAAGTTCTCGAAACATCCTCAAAGAATCCGTTATGTGTATGGTTAATCTTTCCTGTGTCCACACAAAGATTTTCTTAGTCATCATAAACTCTTGAAAGCTTTGCTACTTTTGACAGATAGCTCGAATTGAAATTTCAAAACAAGCCAAATTGAAAGTTCATCACCTTTTTTTATCACGTCCCTGTTCTCTGTTAAAACCATTCGAATTGCCACTTGACAAAAAATTTCCAATCCTTTTTTTATCAAAATCTAGCCTTTCACATTTAAAATTCGCAGCTACATCCACCTTAATCCATCTCACCTCATTACCAAATACGTTCTCATTCAAAAATTCAACAATGAATTCAATCAAGTGGATTTTTAAATTCAATGTATTGCTCATTTTCTTCCATCTCCTTGTTCTCTTCCCCTGTTTCGTTTGTTCCATTGACACCATTACACCAAACAATCCCATCAAAGACGGCGACGTTTTAGGGCCAGTTTGGCATTGCTGTGCTTTCGCGAAATCACTTTCATGAAATCAGCTTTCAGGGAAATCAGTTTGGCGTTTGGTAAACATTCTGTCAAAACTGCTTTGGAGGATCCAAAATCAATTTTTGGTGTTTGGTAAATATTTTGGGAAAGTGCTGTGAGATGCATATAATGACCAAAACAGACATGTTCTTAAATAACTATTTTAATAAACTATTTGTACAATTATTTTTTTATAATTATCAAGTTTTATTTTTTTAAAATAAAATTTCATATAATAGTTCATATTTTGAAACACACAAATTTCCCATGTTACAAATTTTAATACTACCATCCAACTACAATATATTGGTAGCATTTCTGCAATCCGTATGCAGAAATGCATATAATTTAGAAACACCAATTTTTTTTAGATCAAAGATATTTGAGAAATGGCAAGAATTGGTACAAAAATCCTTTGCAGGAGGGAGAAGAGAATCTCATAAATGGTGACACAATTCAATAATCAATACAACTTTTTTTATTACAAGCTTACAACAAATGCCATTTCCTAAGGCCTCTTCACCATGCTGTTTGGATCTTTGACCTAACAGGCTATGAATTTCACATACGTACAAGGTATCAAAGTTCATCTTTATTGCCTTTGAGATTAATTGCTGCAAGCTCTTGCATTCCAGCTATGCAATCTCCTGTTGTCAACCATTCTATCTGCTTCCGAGACTGGATAAGAAGGCATCCTACTGGAACCTTTACTTCAACACATTCCAAATCAAGAGTACTAATCAACATATGGTGGCAATAAGAAGACATGGTTATGGTCCCCAGCAGCAACTACCAGCTCAACTAGTCTGCAAAACAATTCCAGATGCCTTCTAGTTCACGGAAGGGTCACCTGCAATTTACCAAATGCAAAATCAACATACCCCACCCCCCCCCTCCTTCCCCCCCCCTCCACATTTTCCGATAAAAAAAAACAAATTGTCTGATATCAAAAAATTTCGACTGATTCCTGGTCCATAACTATATTGTTTCAGTTTTCACAAGTTCCCAATTCTTCAAGTGGATGTGTCACATGATTAATTGATGCAAGACGAATGCCCATATCTTCTCATCCCGAGTTCAATTACAATTGGGTGGATGTAAAACATGATTTTATTGATGCAAAAACGTACAGCGTGAGCTCTAAATTGGGTGGATGTGTATTCATAGAAATTACAGAGATTAATTCATAGAAATTGCAAGATCATCAATGACGGCAATGCAGAGAGATTAATTCATAGAAATTAATACAAAAGCTTTACAATCAAATTAAACAATGTGCATAATGAACTGAAGCTTAATCAAGAAGGAGTGCATTGAAGTCCTACTGAAAAGGGAAGATTATACAGGGACAGAGCACAGCCTAGAGCTCTGACTGAATGTATACTAATCTCAATTTTTTGTAAGAAAGGAGTAGAAGGATTATGATACCCCCAGTGTACTCAAAAATGGGATTGCGTACGGAAAACACTCTTCAAAAGCCGAGGCAAAACACCTGGCTCGCTTTCAATTTCATCACAAATGAAGCATCTATCTGTATGCAATGCACTCTTTCAAAGCCATAATAATTTTATATCTCCTACTTCAACTAATAAGCATTAGATAATCTGTTCTCGAATCCATAAATTCGCACACTCTATTCAACACTCTAAGAAATCAACAAAGCAGAACCCAATTATCACAACAACATACATTGAAATGTTCGCACGCGAAATCTCCAAATCAGATAAATACCATCTAATGACAAATTCAATCTCCAATAACCCATTTCCGATAAAAAAAAATCCAATCTTTTGAACATAAATCCAATCAAGAAACTAAACAAAACCAACCCAAATCAAATACAATAGGAACAATGCGAATTGAATCAAAATCACTCAAAACAAAGATGAAAAGTTTGAAGTTGACTTTTCTGGATCCGGGCTTGAGAGAGCCGGAGAAGCGGGAAGAGGAGGACTCGCGGCGGCCGGGAGATCTGGTCGGCAACGACTGCGCGAGGTGGGGGACGGAGGCGAGGTCGGCGCCGTCGTCTTGGTCGGAGAAGGAGAAGTCGGAGCTAAGCAGAGGTCGAACATTTTGGGAGTTTTAAGGATGAATGGCAAAATGATGTAAATGGAAATGTTAGAGAAGGCTAACATTGGAAAAAAAAAAATATTTTAAGAATTGTAAAAATTCCCAGCGTGTCCCAAATGAAATCACTTTCGTGAAAGCTACCCCTGACCTGCTTTCGGAAATCAATTTTCGCGAAAGTAATTTCGTTGGGGTTTACCAGATGCCTTTTTGGGCAGAAAACTTTTGCGAAATCACTTTCGCGCCGAAAGTGATTTCAAAAAGCAATGCCAAACGGGGCCTTAGTCTCCGGCAACAAAAAATTTGCACTCAGGTTCTTCAGCTCCGGGAGTTCACACGACCGGTACGTCGGAGTTTGGTACAACAAAATTCCAAAGCAAATTGTTGTTTGGGTTGCAAACAGAGACAACCCTGTTTCTGATACCTCTGGAATTCTAGCAATCACTGGTGATGGAGGAGGCATTGCTATTGGAAGAACCAGACTACCCCTATTTGGTCCGCTAACGTCATCCTTTCTTCACCGGAGAATTCAACGGCGAAGCTTCTGAATACAGGTAATCTTGTTTTGATGGAGAGCGATGGCAGTAGTAGTAGCCAAAGGGTATTGTGGGAAGGGTTTGATTATCCTTCAAATACACTGCTTCCTTTTACGAAACGTGGGCTGGACCGGCGGACCAGGCTGAACTGATTCCTCACGTCGTGGAAATCAATGGATGATCCGGGAACTGTACATACCGGATTGATCCAAGGGGGAATCCACAATTGTTTTTATACAAGGATCAAGTTCCGTGGTGGCGGTCCGGATCTTGGACTGGGGAGATGGAGCGGGGTGCCCGAAATGACACGAAAATTTATAGTCAATGTGAGCTATGTGAACAACCAAAATGAGTTAACGTTTGTGTATAATATTTTCGATGATTCAATCTTATCAAGGGCGGTGCTTGATGAATCAGGAACCGATGGGCGTTTTATGTGGCATAATCAAGTGCAGAAACGGAACAAGTTTTGGTCTGCCCCAATTGAGGAATGTGATTACTATGGGAAGTGGGGCCCAAATAACCCATACAATGATGATAAGTTTGAATGCACGTGCCTACCCGGGTTCGAACCAAAGTCGGCCCGTTATTGGTATTTGAGAGATGGGTCGGCGGATGTGTAAGGAGAAACGACGTATTCGTTTGTCAACCTGGGGTAGGGTTTGTGCCAGTGGAACGTGTGAAGCTACCAGAGTCCTCTTTGGCACGTGTGAACATAAATATGAGTATGAAAACGTGTGAAGAGTGCTTGAGGAATTGTTCTTGCATGGCATTCGCAAATGCAGATGACCGACCGGGAGGGACCAAGTGCGTGACATGGCACGTGGACTTGATGGACATAAGGACTTTTTCGAATGTGGGTCAACAATTACATGTCCGAGTTGATGCAATAGTCTTAGGTAAGTAATTCCTTAGTTGCGAATTCATCTTCTTCCTCCATTATTAGGAGGAATTATTACTGTCATTCTAAAGTAGTCTATTTTATTACCTAAATTGGAACTCAACCCTTAAGTCCATTTGAGTTTGTTCTTATTTCTATTGTTTACCTTTTGCTTTTGTAGCTCAAGAAGTCCAATGGTTCTCTTTTGCTTTTGTAGTATCCGGTGTAATGTTCTTGTTCTTGATCTTGTTCCCCCTTGGTTGTTGGTTGGCAACGAAGAAGAGAAAAAGTATTGAAGCGAGTGTCCTTAATTCAACTATTTTTTCGGCTGTGGCAATAGGCACGTGATTTTCTCGTGATTTGATAAGACGGCGGTCATTAATTATGACCCTCTCTTGGTCGAAAGCCTCAAATTTTCATTAAAGGTATGTTCTTTTGATTCTTTTTCAAAATTTTAATGAGTTGGATTCTTGGGTTTGGTTTGGTATCAAGTTATGCATCATGGTTTTGCCGGATTTATGATTCTGTAGTGCTTGAATCGTTAGATAGATGAACTTCTGGTTTTTATGCGTCTTTTGGTGTTTGTTATAGGGGGGAGAGGGATAGGAGGTTTTCTCTTTTCCAATTTTCTGGGATTTTTTTGGGGGTTTCGATGATTTGTTGAAGAAATGGGGATTTCAAAGTGGCTTTCTTGGTTTTGCTACACTGTATTTCGTGAATGGATGATTTCTTGTGCATGTGCATTGCTAGACGCAGGTTCCGCTTATTTAGTAATAATAAGTTCCCATAAATCCTGTTCTGAAACCATGGAATGCACTGCAGATAATAATGTTTGAAAGAATGGAATGCATTGCCGATAATGTTTGAAAGAATGGAATGCATTGCAGTGTCACTCACTGTGGTTCTATAAAATCCAATTGCATATTCGATTGCAAGCCGATTTAACCCTTTTAATTGGTTTTCAGGTCAAGTTTTCTCTGATGTCCATATTCTGTTGCGCCGGAGGTACTTCTCAATCATTATAGACCAGAAGCAGATGTGTGTGGACAGCAGGTGTTATACTCTATATCCTGCTAACTGGTGTGCCAGCATTTTGGGCAGGTAATGGTGGTTTGGTATCAGTTTGAGACAGCGCTGACTCCTTGTTTTCTATTACTGAATTTTTTTGACCTGTTTGGTGTATAGAAACTCAGCAGCGGATATTTATTGCGGTCTGCAAAGGATATATTGACTTCGAATCACAGCCATGGCCTTTAATATCAGACAGTGCAAAAGACTGATCCGGAAGATGCTATGCTCTCGTCCTTCAGAACGCTTAGACTGCTCATGAAGTGCTATGTATGTTTATACCTTTCATAGCATTTTAAGTTTCTTTGTAGTGCAACACCTTTTAAGTCAAATCGTTGTATTCAATGTTTAAAAGGGATCTGCTGCCTTTCATCCAGAAAATTAGCTCAAAAGGAAACCAACTTAAAAGTTCTTTCCTTAAACAAACCATAGCATATGACGTGAGATACTTGCTTTATTTGCATCTCACACCTATTGCTTAGCTTTCCTTAGTGTGTGGTTTTTCAAATGTTAGGAAATGAAGCACCAGAAACTTTCTTCTGAAGTGGAATTACTCATTATTGCCCATTGTTAGATACTCTTGTTACCTTCAAGCTATTAAGTAATGTATTTTCATTATTAGGGCACCCTTGGGTTCCAGAAAATGGGGTTGCTCCTGACAGCACCAGATCCAGCATACTTTCTCGTTTCAAAACTTTTCCTGCAGTGAACAAGTTAAAGAAGGTGGCTTTACGTGTAAGTGCTTCGGGAAACTGAATTCTGGCTTGCCCAATAAGTAGGCTACACACTTATTCTGACGATCTGTCTCTTTATGTTTATCGGGTTATAGCTGAGAGATAGTGGTAATAGTGGTGCAATCACATTTGATGAACTCAAAGCTGGTTTGCGAAGATACAGAGATACACGATCTTATGGATGCAGTAAGCTTCCTTTTTCCAAGCAGATTGTTTCTAAGTGGCTTATATACATGTCTAGTTCTCAATCTTTTTCTTAATGTGTCAAAAGTTCATTATTTTGCATGTGTTCATGTGTATGATAAGCTAAGCTGATTCAGTTCTTTCCAGGCTGATGTTGAAAACAGTGGGACTATTGATTACATGGAATTTATAGCTGCTACAGTTCCTTCCTCTTAACAAACCAGAACGTGAAGAACTTCAGGTTGCAGCCTTTCGATAATGATGGTAGTGATGAGTTTCAGCAAGGTTGTACAGAACAAACATGACTGATGTTCTTCTTGAAGATATCATAAAAGAAGTCGATCAGAATAATGTAAGTCGTTTTAATTTCATGAGGCATTTTACTGTCATAGGATATGGGAAACTGGTCTCCAGAGTATCTCCTGTGGAAACAGTTACCATTCTGACAGCTTTTGGACCATGTGTTTATACTGGTGTTAGGTTTGTCATCAAGGTTATGCTTCGATTTTTCTTCTGTATGTAGAATGGAAGGATTGACTACGGTGAGTTTGTCGCCATGACGCATACAGGCAATATGAAAGGCGATATGCCAATCGGAAGATGGACTATCTAAATTTCAGCATCAGAGATGCACCAGGAGCTCTTAATTAGCTTCCATTTGAGCATGCCAGCTTCATGTAAAGGTATCCTTTTCTGCATTTATCCGTGTCCCTTTTAAGTATCAGAACACTCTTAATCAAATTTTTTATTGTATTTGGGGAGACTAGTTTTAACCTCCACATCCCGTACTCATATATTTGGCCTGTTAGCAGGTTGCACAGCAAAGTCAGATGAGATTTGGGGATAGAATTTTAAGAAGCTGGACTCCCATACTTTTTCGATAGGTGACAAAAGTGGAGATTCTGTTCTTTCTTTTTGGTCAAGTTATGCCTTTGTGTTGCTGTATAACCACAGAAATGATGTCACAACTATGCTGGAAATTCAAATTTTATTTGGAGGAGATAGATTGGCATGTATCCAGTCTTATAGCTGCACCAAGTTAACTGGGAAAAAAAAAAAAAAACTTCAATCTTTTATTAAGAAGACAATCTTGGACTAAACCAACTGAGCCGAAACCATAAATGGATGTTAGCAGCCTGAACGCTTGGAATTGATCGCTCAGTTTTCCCACTGTTTATATAGAAGATGCCGGTCTCGCGAGATACAACTGGCTTTTCCGATTGGCGAGTATACAATAGCGGGATTCCATCCGTAGCAAAGTAAATGCAATTCTTTTCTAAGTCTTTGAAATCAGTGGCGCATAGGGATAGGTTAGATCCATAGTCTGCAACAAATAATGTTTGGTCCCCCAAATTATGTAGCCTAATCAACTGATTGATGCCACCTTCTTCACAGTCAACAACCTTGTATACCGCAAAACCGGTTGTCTTTATATAATTAAAGTGAGGCGGGACATTCCAGTTATGTTCATCATTATCCATGGACAGAAGATCACCCGTTCTTACAACCACCAAGACTTCATTTTCATTTGATTCCAACAAGTATAAGGTGTAAGCTGAGTTCAAATGTATTGTATACTCCTCGTACTCTAGGAAGTTGTGGTCATCCCGGCCAGTCTCAGTTTGTACCTGATCATGGATGACCAGTCTGAGTTCCACCACCGCACAATGTTCATGATCATGACCATCACAACCGAACTCCAAGGTGTGGCGCGTTTCAAGGCCGTCATTAGGCCCCTCATCAACCAAAGCGTATAACACTCCGTCATTTGAAAACAGTATATCTTTGATCCTTTGTTCATCATCGTCGATTACTTTGAAAACACTCCATCTTTTGTCGCCCGGCATACACAAACCCAATTCGTTACGGGAATCAAAAACTGCCGCCACCATACATTCGGAAAGATTGGGACTAGATAAAAAAGACCTTGGAGCAAAACCTCGGGGCTTGAAAATTTAAATTAAGCCCATGTTCGTAAGTATCAAAGGATGGGACTGTTGTTAGGGAGGGAAGTTGGTGTTGAGATCCTGAAATCGGGTTCAAGAGAAACATGTGATCATCGTCATTTGCAGCCATTACCAGCCAACCTTTGGAAGACGCCAGAAACTGCGCTCCTCGAGCCCGCTTAGGCAGTTTCACCTCCACAACTTGGCCTTCCGAAAGATTGTAAAGCTCAAGCAGTTGGGTTTGTTTGGGGTCTGAGGTAGTACTAACCACGGGAGTTGTGGAGCTCTGCGGATAGTTCGATTCACAACCGAATTCCAAGGCTTGCACACGGCGGCTAGGCGTACTACATCGCTCCAGTTGAGATGCTCTTTAGTCCTACTACCCATGAGATCATCCGGCAACGTCGCCCAACCATGAGTTTGGTTGCTGTTGCTGTCATCGTAATTCGACGCCCTTCCCTCGATTAGTCTCTTGCTTCCAACGTCTTGTAATTGCTTGAAGCAGCCACACCATTTACATCTAACTATCAAGGATAAGTACTGATCTTTCAGATTCTGGTAAGCAGAATATAGTCCTCCCAGCAACATAGTTGTGTATGCAAATTAGTTAATAGTATGTACTACCATACTACATTGAATATCAAAGCTATATATAGAATTCAGTCCATATAATACGGAATATATATGTCTCCAAATTGGTTTACCCGCATTCTTGTCCTTATACAAATAGAATTCTGCTCAACCATGTGTAAAAATTTGTCTCCAGTATGAGTCTGGAAAGACAAAGAATCATTTGATCCGTAATAGAAAGATGGATTCCATCTCCATTATGGAATTGAAATACCACTCCTCATCCCACGGTAATTCAAACTTTTAAATTCCACATTGCTAAAATTTGCCACTCAAATCCAAATTTGGGTCCAAGGTTCTTCTCAATTGAAAGAAGTTAATCCCGTCGGATTAACTAGAGCCTTAGATCAAATACGGTATCCCTCACATTGGTAAATTCTGCTGATGAATTTTATATCTTACTAGTAAAATGCCCGTGGCAGTGATGCCACGGGATGCACGGCATAATTAAAACTTTTGATAAAATTGTTGAGGTAGAATATATAGAATACAACAGTTATTAATAATATGCAATGAGTTTAGTGTGTACATAGCTAATGTAAATTAGTTTGCATATGTAGAATTTGAACTTACAAATATAGAAAGCAAATATTTACATGGGTATAAAACATAGCAAAATAATATCATGTTTCTTGTGTACAGAAAAGTGATCTAATAGCAAAAATGTACACATAGTTTGTAAAACATTGTTTGTTTTTGACTGCTAAGTTAGCAAAAAATTGATATGACTTTGCAACTGGAGGTTCTTTGAGTAAGCTCTTTTGTAGATGAATTCATCATTGATTGTCAGCATTACCTGTTATAAAGTGATAGGAAATGTAAGATTGTATAACAGAATAACAGAAAATGATGTAATAATGAATACCAAAATGACTACAATGGCAAGGTAAAAGTTTTTGGAACCATACAGATAAGAAATATATGTTGAACTATAAGATATGTGCAACTATGATGAAGCTATGAAGCTGATGTGGATGTGCAATGCAGGTGAAGAAAAGAAAAGAAGAAGAGTTGAAGAAAATGGATTGAAGAAGAGGAAATATGTGTATTTAGTAAAGGCCAAGAGCCAAGTGTTTTTATGTTATGCTAGTATAGTGCATTAGTGATTTGAAGAGGATAATATATGTAGAAAACTATAGGAAATAGAGGTGTACAATGTGGTCGTGTGTTTCTATTACATGTAATCAAAAACTCTACTGTGATTTGCAGATTGCTTCACAGAATTCTAATTTCTAGTATTCTTACTCTATTGTCTTATCTCTCTATTTTCTCTGTTGTTGATACTGATTTATTCAGCAAGAATACACAAAATACAGGAGCATTCATAAACCCAGAAATCATCATTTAAACCCAGAAACTCAAACAGTAAACCAGTGAACCGGAAAAACCTTAAACAGCTGGATAAAATTAGAATTTGAACAGAATTATAGCCAGATGACAGCACCAAATTATCCAATATAGAACAATGATAAAGATCAAGTTTTGCAAACTACATAATAAACAATGGAAACTTTATTAACATAGTACTAAAGAATTCAATTTCAGTGTAATCAATAGAATGGCCAGAAATGCAGAAAATAACAATGACAATGCAGATAATAACACAATTAGTTAATGGAGTTAAAGGAACTTTAAATGAATGTCATGCAAGTTGTAAACAAATATCATAAAGTAATAGTATTGTCTGGTTTGATAATAGTACTCAGAAAAGCTAGGGATTTAAACTATTTTTGTCTGAATTCAATACATCACTTATTTGTTAATGGTAGTTGTTTTGTTTACTTGAATTGTTATGGTTATATGGAGTGGTTGATCTAGTATAATGGTGGTCGATCTCTAACAACGAATAAAAGTGCAAAAAGATACGTACTCTGTCTTAGAGTGACGTTTGACATTGGTGGAGCCAGATTTTTGGATGAAGGAGCTGAGAAGAGTGTGCTCATCTTCATTAGTGCCTTTCAGCCTTTCACTGGTAGCAGAAGTAGTTGAACTCTGTGTACCCAAATCACTTGTGTAACAGTCAAATAGATAGATGTCAGCCAAATGAAGAAAAACAAATTAGTGACTATATTAATAAAGTTTATAGGGAGAGTGCGATAAAGTATACCTTCTTATTATTTTGCTTGGCTGTTGTGTAGTAGGGAATAAAGCTCGTTTTGAACTGCTTGTGGATTTGGTTGCTGAGTCCATTCTGGTATCTGCAGAAGAAGTGATTTGAAGTGATGAATGTGGTGTCAACTGTGGTGGTGGAGTGTGAAGACCAATTTCACTGCTTGTTGTTGCACTTCTACATTCAGCAGTTACTAAGGGTGAATCATTGTGCAACACAGCATGTATGAGGAAGTCTTTTTGTCGCGAATCACGTTTTTGTGATCCTGGTCTGATTTGGAAAACTTTTTCTTCTTCCAGTGTTTGCAAAATCAGTGGTGGAATCTCTTTGCTGCCTTTTACTTGGTCATACAAAACTTTGCAGGGGATTTTGTAAAGATCTTCAGCAGTAGCACCAATGACTGTTGTTCTGAGTTCGTCATTTCCATCATCAAGTATCATTCCAATTTTGTAGCTGTTTTGGAACAATTAGAGTTTTGTACAGTAGAGCGAGAAAATATAAATGTAAATATGTATAATAAAGAGAAGAATTGAGTATATCTTGATTGAAGAGTTTACCATGGATTAGGAAGCAAGTCAAGTGCTGGATGGTTTTCACATAGTCAGCGCGTCTCATCTTCATTTTTGATCATTTTCTTGTTGCACTGTGGACAGGCTTCATAGTACCATTCGGCTCCTTCACCACCATATCGTGTAATCTTGGCTTTACAGATGATTGGACCAGCCTGAAATAAAAAGCAGAGTTTATATAAGCAGAAAATACATAATGAATGAAAGGTGTGTTCAATTATGGTATTGAAAAGATGTTTTAACAGAAACAAAACTTTGTGTATCAATTTGACAGAAAGTCAAATCTTAGAGGAAACAAAGGTGCAGAGTGTTACAATATTGTAATAATCCATGAATCAATTTATTAACAAAAGCAGTAATAAAAATTCGGAGAAGATAGTGAAGGTGTCTAATAACTTAGAAGATTTTTGCACAACAATTCATACACCATTTTCAAATTTAAATTAAGGGTGAAAGAACTTGGAGTCAGATTAATTTAACTCTTAATGTAGCAGTAAATGTATAAATAACTTAATTTGTTTATGATTCAATTATAAGTTGAAAGACCACCATCAGGATTATTGACTCTTAGTACTGTGCTGGTGTAAAAGCATCAATTAACAAAATGATATGAAAGAAGAAAAATCAAGAAAATTGACTATAAATGAAAGTAAGCAGGTATTTGTTGCCAATTGTACATGTGGATAGTATTCAGGTTACCTTCCATTGATCAACAGTAAGATGTCTGATTTCTCGGAGGCTTTTCAGCTGTGCTTGTTGCATTTGTTGAGATGTTAACTTTGGAATTGTCCCAGGAGTCAATACTGTGATGGGCTTTTTCCAGTTTGAAAATCTGTTATAATACATTTTGTAGTTACAGGGTGTATTTAGAAGTTAGTTATGCATATGTATATATCTTCTACATTATGAAAACATAGGGGAAGTAACTTACGCTAATTCGTATTCAGATAGTTCAGGAATATCTGGATTTAGTATACCAACTGTGGCAGCAGTGCTGTTCAACGATATCTAGCCTGTGAAAATTGACCACATAGTGATTAGTAATTAAAATATGAAAACTTATTAAAACAGGTTACTATTAAATGAAAACAATTTAACATACCTTGGTATTCTTTAACACGTAAACTTGTGAAGACAATGAACGTTGGTAGAGGTAACTGAAGCAGTGTGTCCATATCAAAGGATTGTGCAGTATCTGACCACAGTGTTACTCTAATTTGTTCATTTCTATGACAAAGATTAAAATAGAGAATGTTATTGAAAAAGATGATGTTAAAAACAAATGTGTTACAATATAGTATGATAAAAGTTTTGTAAATTAATAACCTCAGATTTTGGAGATATACTTCACAGGTGATCACAGAACCTCCTCTCTCCACAGCTTTACTTTCCAAATGTTTAACCATTGTCACATGGCCAATAATATCTTGTAAAAGAGAGATTTTAGTAAGCAATCTGAATACACATTTAGCTTACATATGTATGTTATGTGGTAAACGTCATAGAACATATAGCTTACATATGTAATACACAAACAAATGAAATTGAAAAATAACTATACCTGTCAATACATTTGGACTGATACGTGAACGAAGTTCATTGAAATCGATTAGTGAGAAAGCATGGGATGGAAAAGTGTCTGGCACATCTGTCAGTTGGTTGAACACAGTTTTCCCTGTAAATTCCAGCATTGCACAATAGCGTACTACCATGAAAGTGGAACTGCTTTCATTAACGTGATAGTTCTGAATAGTGTATACTCTGCCAACTTTAATGCAGTTACGCAGTAAATCATAATCAAGTTCATCTATTGCTGCTTCAATACCAGTGCCCTGACAGATGTTGTAAAAATATAATGAGGAGAATAAACAAAACAGAAGAACAGATATTTGAGGGAAGTAAAATTACTAATAGTGAACAAAAAACTTCATATCATATGAATCCATCAATAGCAGCATTATGTGTACAATTTCATTAATTTTTTATTTGATCAAACTTTTCCAATAAATGAAATCCAGAGATTTGTGAGTGAAAACGAAAAAATAACACACAAAATTGTGTCAAAACATGCTGATATCCACTTTTTACTTAATGGTTATCAAGTGTACAAAATGTCTAACTAATAAAAGACTTGTTAGGTATGTATTGTGACAGAGGGTAAGAAAGGTGTTGGATTTGGGATAATTATGCAGTTGGCTTCAAAGGGAGTAATAGTGATGCTAAGTGGTAGAAATGAGATCAAAGGTGTTGAAGTTGTTAAACAATTGAAGAAGGATGGTATATCTAATAACTTGGTTGTTCTTAAGCAGCTTGATCTAATAGATAGAGATATCATTGGTTTTTTAAGCCAGTTTGAAAAACTCAATTTGGAAATTTGACAGTAAAATAATAAATTCAGTGCTCTTGGAGCTTGAAAATGAATAATGTGACAGAATAACATATGAATAAAGGTAGATAAGAAAGAAGCAGCTAGTGTGAAATTTCAGACCTCAGCAATTATGATAGATTTAATATGTAATAGAGTATAAAAGATATAATATGAACATGATTTTCGTTAAGCTGATGTTAATAAGATTGAATATCTAGTTTTCATTAAGCACATTTATATTAATACCTGCATAATAAGATTGGAAGGTTAAATGATTTAAACAGAAAAGTGCTAACCTGATAATCCACTAAAATAAAATGCAGGCCATTGTATTGATGCTCGCTTTTGAAAACCTTTGGTCTCCATGATCTACAAACGCGAACCACAATTTCCTTTCCCTCTAGTCCTGGCCGCAAATCTCTGACTGGAAAACTTTCCATGGTATAGAAAAGCTAAAAAAAAGAGTGCATTGTTAACATAACAGATAACTATATGAAAGTAAGGACTTTTTATATAAGGGTCGGTCTTCGGTACATTTTTTTAAAAAAATGTATCGATACATTTTTTCTTTAAATCATGATTATTTATAACTGTCAATTTAATCTAGGAATTCTAATATTAGTTCCCCCAAATTAAATCTTCACAATTGAAATCCTAGTTCAACTATGACATCCCAAATTGTTAATAAACCCTATTTGAATCATGATTTTCACGATCACAAAACCCTTCCTTCCATGAAATCCCAATTCATCGTCAAATGTTGATGCCAATCGAGTAAACAATCAAGTGGTTTCTATCGTCATATCATATCAATTTTTGGTAGTCGGCGTGGTTTCTATCCCAGGTTTATGTCGTCGTGGTGGTTGAAGGCAAGGGGCTTCAACTCTTGTTGTCGCCGTCATCGTCGTCATTGACAGTTTTGTAGGTTTAGGGTTTAGGTTGCCCACTCATCGTCATTGGCAAGGGGCTTAAATTTTTTGTCAGTTTGCCCACTCATCTTCATCATGATTGGCCTGGTTCAATATCATTGAAGGATTCTCATGTTAATTGAAGTATTTCTAATGTCGAACCTCTCAGAAATCAAATGGACTTGCAAACAAAAGTGGAGTAGTCGCAGAAGTCATTAGAATCGCACCAGTAAAAGTATCCAGAGGATTCGCCGTGGGAAATTTGCGAGAGTTTTCGCCATGCCGAACCTCCTGTCTAGTATGTTATAGCTTCATATTTCATCGGTACTTCAAATAGTAATGTTATCCTAGAAAAGTTCTGTTATATTTGATTCTTGCGTGCTATAACTAAGTAATAGTTTGGTTGGCAGTGTAAATCTTTTTTATACCATCTACGAACCTCATTGTGTAAATCCTAACCTACATATTGTAATTGGGGTCCTTCATATTGTAATAAGGAGCATGTGTAAGAGATGTTGTAAAAGAGCACCTTGGGAGTGTAATTGATTACCTTGGCTTTGGAATTCTAGATGACTCCATAGATTGTTTAATTCTCCTACAATATGTTGTAATTGACTACCTTGGCAGTGTAAATCCTCTTTATACCCTTTAAAAACCTCATTGTGTAAATCCTAACCTACATATTGTAATTGGAGTCCTTCATATTGTAATAAAGAGCATGTGTAAGAGATGTTGTAAAGCACCTTGGCAGTGTAATTGATTACCTTGGCTTTGGAATTCTAGATGACTCCATATATTGTTTAATTCTCCTACCATATGTTGTAATTGACTACCTTGGCAGTGGAAATCCTCTTTATACCCTTTACGAACCTCACTGTGTAAATCATAACCTACATATTGTAATTGGGGTCCTTCATATTGTAATAAGGAGCATGTGTAAGAGATGTTGTAAAAGAGCACCTTGACAGTGTAATTGATTACCTAGGCTTTGGAATTCTAGATGACTCCATATATTGTTTAATTTTCTTACCATAAGTTATAATTGACTACCTTGGCAGTGTAAATCCTCTTTATACCCTTTACGAACCTCACTATGTAAATCCTAACCTACATATTGTAATTGGGGTCCTTCATATTGTAATAAGGAGCATGTGTAAGAGATGTTGTAAAAGAGCACATTGTCATTGTAATTGATCACCTTGGCTTTGTAAATCCTCCTTATACCCTCTACGAACCTTGGTAGTGTAATTAATTACATTGGCTTTGTAATTATATGATGACTCCATATATATTGTGTAATTGTCCTACCATATGTTGTAATTGATTACCTTGGCAGTGTAAATCTTTCATATACCCTCTATGAACCTTATTTTACAAATTTTAACCTGCAGATTGTAATTGGGGTCCTTCATATTGTAATAAGAACCATATGAAGCTTCAATTACGCTTCTAATATGTTAATATCTCTGAAATACCCCAATAGTCTTGTAGTCCAACGACTCAAACCTCACGAGTGTTGGAGTTTGAATGGTATTCACTAAGTATTTGGGTTAATCATGGTGGTGGATAGGGCTCACCAGGAAATCAGCAAAGTTCTTGCTTCAACCTTGAACTTTCCATGCTCACCAATGATCTTCTCCAAAAAGTCATTAAATTAGGCCTTGTTACTCGCCTTCATTTGCTTGATTAAGCCCAAGCGGAGCTATTAAAGGAAGGTATCCACCCAAGGTATGGGTAGGTACTAATTGAACCCCCTCTCTCATCAAAACCTTCCGCACCAAATTCCTCATCCTCTGACCGAGCTTCCCGAATAAAAGTAAAAACTTCCCAAACTTGGACTTAGTGTAGAAGTTTGAATGGTGTTCACTAAGTATTTGAGTTAATCATGTTGGTGGCGGATAGGGCTCAAGTAATATTGGGCTTTGCCTTTGTTTTGCTGCCACATAAGTTAACCAATTAGAGTTAGATTAGGAGACACAACTGCTCGAAGCAGTTGCATCGGTTGTGAAGAGGCAGTGGACGTGTCCGCTTGTGAAGAGGCGCAACCTCTTATTTAAGGAGAAAAATCCTCGGCATACTGTATCCTATCAGTTTTAGAGAATGATCTATAGACATCATAATTCATATCACTTGAGAGAAAAGCATACAAAGTTCGCCAGATTATCTGTTATGGTGTTTTGTATTGTTATAGTATAGAACTTTGTGTTTTACCAACTTTTTATTTGTTATAACATACTACTTTCGTTATATTGATTTTATATTTGTTATATCATACCATTTCTTAGTTACTGATTGTTGTATCTTCCAACAGCGAGTATATACTACATGTCACAATCGATCATAGCAAATAGGTCAACGACGAAGACCATTTATTGAAATAGTTATATAGCAATTGCATTTATGATGTAGCTAAGTGTTAGAGCTACATCGACTGATTACCAACAAAATGGAACAAAAGATAGTCTAGCTTCATTGGTTGTCTGAAACTTCAAAACAGCTTGCGCTTCACATTCCTACTGGCGAGAACGCGTGCATCTTTTTTATCAAATATTAAATGCTTTGCACGAATAAAGGCGATATATTCTTCTGGCGTCATCTTCTCGTCTTCCTTTATCACTTCTTCCTCTGTAGATTGAACCATTCCAGTCATTGTTTTCTTCTTGTCGATTGAACTGGTTCATTCGAAGCTTCTTCAATTGCATATTCAACCATTTTAGTCGGCGTATTCTCCTTTGCTTCATTCAATACCTCTTCCCTTGCCCATTCAACCATTTCAGTCAATTTCTTTTACACGGAAGACAAAGCATTTAAATCATAAGTCTGCGCTCTAGGGGTTTGAACTGCATGTATAAGAATGATTAACTTCTGTCACAAGCAATTGATTACAAAATTAGGATGTAACAAATAGCCTCCAACAGAAAACAGGTACTTATCGTACTCAGACAAGGTCTCCATCTCATTCAAGGCTAAATGATTTTCAGTAATCCGTCCTCATGCAAAAATAAAAGGTGGAAGGTAAATGCATAGCTTCGTTATCCATTGTTAGCAAATATCTGTCAAACAAACTCAAAAATCAATCAACATCACAACTTTATGGATCACTTCACAAATTAACAATCACTCATTATACACCAAAGGTGGCAATTTCAAAACCACGCCAATCAATCCTAAACAAACCTATAAATTCAAGAAACCACTAAAGCTTTATTTAACCCCAAAATCAATTGCATATATCTGAGTTCAAATCAAGCCCTACAAAAATAACCCCAAAATTCAAGCCGAAAACAAACCCCCAATGTCCCAAGAAACCAAATTCGGCGTTTCCACAATCATGCAAGACCATGTTTCTAAAATTACCCCAAATCAATTAACATTGATGCCTTGAAAACTTCGCCTAAATTAACCCCAAATTTGAATCCGACAACAAACCTTATTGTCCCAAAAAAACCTAATTTTCCATTTTCACAACCATGCAAGACCAAACCTGGGTAAAATTCGCCAATCAAACAATGAATTCGGCTACTAGTATCGAACCATACCTAAGTAAAATTCGGAGGTTGATGCAGCCATATATGTCTTCAAGTATTAACCGTCGAAGAACGGATGAATGATGGTGAGTTTTCAGAGAGAATCCACGAGTAGCCATATATGTCTTCACTTTTGGGATTGTTTTCAAAACGGATGAATGATGAAGAGGATGACGGTGAGGTTTTTAGAGAGCTCTTGGTTTCAATTATATGTTTTTTTGGTAAATATGACCCCCGTTTCAATTACCATTCTAGTGGAGATAAGTCCATTAAAGAAAGAATCCTAGTGGGATACGGATGACTCGAGAATCCTGCCAATAAATCTTTGTAATTAATAGTTTTTTGTTTATGTAGGAGTCTTCACCATTTTCATATTATTATAAATGTACGTCGGCAGTTGTAGCATCATCTTTAACTGTTACAACGTCTAAGTTTGGAGTACAATTAAAACATGCACATATAATACTGACTGGTTATAATATGTGGCTCACTTTATAAGCATGGTCTTATTTTTTCAAAGGCTAATAGTTTGCATTAACCACAATTACTAAGACGAAATGGTGTTTGACTCACATGTACAATTGCTTCCGTTGGGAATTGTAGATAGTACTAATGCTTACATGGCTCCAAAACAATGCTAATGTGATCAACTTGAAAGCTACCACTCAAACTTGACAACAACTCACAATGAAATCATGCTATACTCAAATAAGATACTTACTGCAAAACATTTACACATTGTATTGAGTTCATAAAGAGTACGTCTCACAAAAGATCAATAAATCTATCAAAGTTTTAACTTAGATTACTGCATTGTTACTTGATTACCTTCTAATAGTATTGCTCCTAGTTGGTAGTGTTGGTCATCTTTACAACATATGTATTTTAAACAAGTAGTGATGTATATGTCATACATAGTGATATGAATGAGTATATTTCCAGTGTACAAGCTATTATCACTTTTATTAAAACAAATGTCTACGGTACAGTATAGAATAATACTGTTTAGGGTTTAGGGTTTAGGGTAACGTTACAACCGAACGTTGGTACCGTTGTAGTCTTAAAAGCATGTTATAACATTATAATGATGTATCGTCACAACAGATCTTCCGTTATAACCAAACGTACAAAATGTTATAAAATTCACGTTCACATTATAACGTTCTGTCAGGTGTTGTAGTATTAGAATCGTATATCATTTTTCATACACATACAACCTGCAACACATCCAATTCAAACGGCTGATCCAATTCAAAGCTTATATCACTTTTCAAATTGATAAATGTTTCCCATAGTAACATGGTCATTATTAGTTAATTACTAAGTGGGCTGGAGATAGTGTCATACTAGGTAGAAGAACACTTATTTTTCCCACTCTTCTAATCACTTTTCGTGCACACAGCCTGAGAACATTCAAATTGGCTTGCCCTCCTTCTACAATCATACATGTTGGTGTTATCATGGTCTTGCTATTTGGGCTCTGCCTAAGTATTCTCATGATATTGGGCATCAATCAATTATACATTTGCTTGGGTTTGTTTTTGCAACATTCAATTATGTATGCAAATAGTACCAAATCAGATTTCATTACGATGTGGATTCCAAATCTATGATCACTAACCAATTGCTTTTCTTGGTGTAAACTAACTGCTAAACTTAATGGATAAATGTTGGAATTAAATCTTCTTATACCAACTGGGAATCGGTTTTCCTAGTTACCAAAGGAAAACAATAACTCATCACGGTATAAATTTGACAGTCTAGTAGACAATATCGGATTCTAAAATCGGAATCAAATAAGGGTTCTATGCAAAATACTAGATTGTCAACGGGATATCGAAAGATGAAACAATAATATATAAAAGACACAATTTGTTATAACTATAAGTCGGCAATCGTACCATCATCTTTACCTGTTAAAATGTCATAGTTTCACTACAGTAAAACCATGCACATATAACAGTGACTGGTTATTATCTACTCGTCCCTTGTATTATCACTTTAAGTCATCACCTGACACCAACACCAAAAACCCCTTCTTGTCTGATGACATATGAGCAAGATGAAGGGGCGAAAACAATTTGAAGCAAACTAGCCCTGTTTTGTATGCTTTCCACTCAAGCAATATGAATGATTTTTTCTGTAGATGATTCTCTAATTGATTCGGATACCTTATGCAGAGGAGTTTTCTCCTTATGTAAGAGGTTTTCACCTCTTCACAAGCGGACGTGACCGATCCCCCTTCACAACCGATGCAACTGCTTGGAGTAGTTGTGTCTCCTGATCTAATTCTAATTGCTTAACTTATTTCGCAGCAAAGGAAGGCAGCGCCCTATAAATCTTGAGCCCAATTCGCCACCAATGATTAACCCAAATTACTATAGTGAATACCATTCAAACTCCAGAAGCAAGCAAATAATACCATTCACGCTTGTCTTGCACATGAATGAATCCGAAAAACACCACCACTGCAAATAACAAACATGAATGAATACTACAAACACCACCGCTTGAAATCACAGCCATGAATGAATCCGAAAAACACCACCGCTAGTGAACTACCAGATGGGGAACCCGGCTTTGATCATTAACGTTTTGTGAGAGAGGGATTGTTTTTGTGAGATACGGCAACCACCACAAAATACGGCAACGACCCTAAAATACGGCAACCACCATAAACATGTATAAAAAAAAATATCTTCGAATCCAAGGGTCCCAATAAATTACTAACTTGATCAATGGTGTGATTAATTCAAACCTAATGAATGGTTAAGATATATTAGGAGTTAATCTACGGTCTAAAATATTCGGCATGTTTAATATAAATAAAATGTATCGGTGCATTTTATTTAGAAAATGCATACATACTAATCAATCACAGCACAGAAAAAGAATAACCTTTTTATAAATTTTGAAGTACATCTTGGAACACAATATTTTTTGCAAAATTATTTGGTAGCTCATCATTATTCTCAATTAGAATTTTGAGACCTGCTCTTGAAGTAACTCTAGACAAAGCAACGTAAAGTTGACCATGAGTGAATACTGGGCAGATATTTTCACGAAATTTAGTACTTCTACGACGATTCGTTGGATCAAATAAATCTTCTAAAAGAGGAGGAGTTGGTTTTGGAAACGGGAGGCTAAGTTTACCCTTAAGGCAACAGAGGCTAAAAATTGGCTGATTATTGGCAGTTTTCTTTCTGTTTTCATCACTAACTAGGGTTTTTATCATCAACGGGGTCTGAACTTTCAAAAATCGGACTTTATGGTGCCTGAACTTTAAAAATGATCAATTTGGTACCCAGACTTACAAAAAAAAGACAAAGTGGTACCTCATGTTTAGTTTGTGTTGGGGTGGGGGTGGGGTAGTGGGTTCTTTTTTCTTTTTTCCCTCTCTCCTTTCCTCTTCCTCTTTCCTTTCTTCCTTCTTTCTTTTTTTTTTATTATATTTTTTCTCCTCTCCATCCCCCCCCCCCCCCCCACCTCCTTCTTCATCAACTCCTTTTTTTTTTTTCCTTTCTATGTAGTATTGGGTTTTGCTTTACCCTAGATGTGGTTTTTTTTATTTTGTCGCCATCTTTGAGCGTCTAAACAGATGATTTCTAAGCCAAAATGATGGAATGGCCTCAATTCCTGATTTCTTGTGTGGTTAGATTCTTTTGTCCTTCCTCAAGGAGTTTCATCGATGCAGGTGGATGAATTTGGTAATTCATGCACCGCCACAGACCCAAACAACAATACCCAGATCTTACCCAGGCCCAAACAACCAAACCCCAAATTCAATACAATTCGATAAATTCCATCCAAAACCCAATTAAAACCCAGCACGAATCCGACCAACTTCAACTCTAGGAAACCCCAAAAACTTGATCGAACCCAGTAATCGAATTCGAGCTCATCGATTGATTACAGACGGTGGAGGGCTTAGAGGAGGGTGCCGGCCGACGGAGAGCTTTTGTTGCTGAGTTTGAGTGAATATGATGATGGATAACGATTCACTTTTTTGGGTGGTCTTTCAATTTTGTTCGGGTGGGAATTTGGTATCAATGTTACAGAATTGCTTCCAGATCTCATTATTCAAAAACTAACCCGCAGAAGCCTGGTGCAATTATGGGGAATGATGAGAGATATTGAGGAAGACAAAGGGAGAGCAATTGGAGATCGAAGCCTTCAATTTGTACATTTTTTTTTAATTTGCAACAATTTGAAGTAACCCCAATTTGGATTGGGTGCTGGTTTGGAAACAAACGAGAGCAGCTCCCACGAGAAGAGGAAAGCTCCTGTCTTTTTGGTCTCTCAATTGGTCCTTCTCGAGTTTCTTCCTTATGCATATAAAGACGATTTTACTCCCATTTCTAACGGATTTTTGACAGAAGTTTACATGAGGTATCACTTTGTCTTGTTTTTGTAAGTTTGGGTACCAAATTGATCACTTTTAAAGTTCAGGCACTACAAAGTCCGGTTATTGAAAGTTCATACCCCATTGATGATAAAAATCCTTTTCTTTTCCACATGGCGCTTATATGGTTAAAAAATGGGTCTCACCTCACCACATCAGCATTTAACAAACCAAATAACAGAATTGCTGACGGAAGAATACGAATGAAAACTATTGAAACTATAGGGTACTGAATTGCAAAAAAAAATTTAACTATCATTTCGAAATTTAACCCAAACCACAGGGTACTAAATTGTAATTTGCCCTTTAATTTATAAAGTAGGCTTTTGAATTCTTTGGTTTCGAACGAATGTAAAACTTGCTAAAATTAATTTATGGAGTAAGCATCTTAACAATGCCACCTTCCCAAACTTTGTGTTTCATTCTTCCTCTTTTCTTTCCCTGTTGAATTTCATACAATAGAATAGTGTCTAGTTAGTATTCAACGTTTGATCCAAATTGATATCCAAAGTGATCCACGAGGGTGAAATCAACAAAAACTGAAGAGTGTTGGATTTTACACCCAATATGTTTTCTGGATATCCTCTTTTTTTGTACACCATGATTTTATTCTAATATTCTTTGAATGCCCAATATATTTATGTGAAGGAAGAACCTGGTTATCACAATCTGATGAAGAAACACCAATACATATGACTTATCAAACCCAAAAAACCACCACCTCAACTCATTATAGAAACAAAACAGCGTTAGTACAAGGACTGAAGAACTAAGAATATCATAGCAAAAGTAATTTAATATCCGCCTCAAAATTGAAGAAATTGAGGGAAAACTCGCCCCAAACTGGAGGGACTTTACACGATCTGGTTTACTATTGAGAATTGGAATTGGACCACGAAGTTAAAGCACCAAAAGCCAACAAGATCGGTGCCCCTCTTCCTAAATTCCCTCCTCATTTCATTCGTGCCCAAACTTTGGGGTTATTCTTCCGTTTCAAATGAGTTTGGCTACTGTGGATTCTTCTTGGGTATGGCTAGGAAGCGCTGGAGTAATTATTTTTAATTTTTAAGACATTTGGGTTTAAGTGAATTTTTTTTTAAAAGGGGTTATTTTGTAAATTAAAAATTTTACTACCTAACTGGTGGTAGTGTGGTTGGAGTGCCTTTTGATGATGAAGATGATATTAATTGATCTTTATGCTCTTGTTAATCTTTAGATGTAAACGGATAAATGTTTCGACTTCTTTTTGTTTATTGCTTTTAAAAGTATTTGGTTTAATGTAATATGAATTATGAGTTTTAACTTTTAAAGAGTTTTATTATTGTTTGATTAGCATGAATTACAATCTGTGCGTTAGATTCTTGTTTTAATATAATTATTATTTAATTGCCGAACCCATCCCTTACCCGTACCCAAAGTTTTTAAACTTTCCCGAATCGGTGAATCGTACCGTACCGTATCCACGTACCTGCACATGTATCTATGCTACCTAGGTCACTGGGTACGAACCTACTGTTTAGCACTTGTGCATTTTTGGGTGCGCAGTCTATGTGTCGATTGCGCCGACAAAACGTACCAAAATGAGTCCTCAAAGGAGACTGGGAATATATGTTGGTTATGATTCCCCCTCAATTATACGTTATTTAGAGCCCTTGACAGGCGATCTCTTTACTGCCAGATTTGCAGATATGTCACTTTGATGAGATAGTATTCCCGCCGTTAGGGGGAGATAAGAATGCCAACGTTCCTAATGAACGTCGCAAATTGACGTGATATGTACCCACTTTGTCTCATCTCAATCCTCGGACCACACAATGTGATAAGGAAATGCGACGTATTCTAGATCTTCAGAGTGTTGCTCAAAACATGCCAGCCGCTGGACGAGATAGCATATACCTGCTGCAAATGTTTCTGCAAGGATAGACGTCCCTGATGGACGTGGTACACTAGTGGCTAGCCAATCATCTGTGCCTGCCCAAAAGCGGGGCAAACTATTCGGTTCGAAGGATTCACAACCGCGAAAGCAAAAAACCTCGGCACAACCGAATCCTACCACCATCTCAATCGATCCAACTCATGAAATTGTTAAGGACTATGGATATATCTTGGGAGATGTCCCAGGAGAGACCCCAGATCCTACTCCCAAGCATAAAGAGATCTCGATCCATTATGCTAGCTTGGATGAGTTGTGGAATCGAAATGAGATGATCATTGATGATACGTTTGTTTATGCAGTATCTACTAAAATAAGTAAAAGCAACGACATCGAACCGTGTTCTATTGATGAATGTCAACGTAGAACTGATTGGCTAAAATGGAAAAAAGTAATGCAGGTCGAGTTAGATTCCTTATCAAAGTGAAAGGTGTTTGAACCTATAGCTCCCACACCTCTCAATGTTAAACATGTACGTTACAAGTGGGTATTCGTAAGGAAGCGTAATGAGAATAATGAAATAGTGCGATATAAGGCACGCCTCGTGATACAAGACTTCTCTAAACGCCCTGGCATTGATTCTGAGGAGACGTATTCTCCCGCGATGGGCGTAATAACGTTTCGCTACCTTATTAGTTTGGTAGTTTCCGAAAAACAGAATATACAGCTTATGGATGTGGTTACAGCATATCTCTATGGGGATCTTGATACAAAAATTAACTAATACAATGAATTCCACAGTACTGTAGCAACAATGTAACATATGCATTTACGAAAATGCCCTATGTCGTTTTGGGGCGTTTTGGGCGCGGGGCTGGGGAGACCATTTCGCCATGCCTAATTTTCTTTGTTGCCGCGTGTCTCTGTTGAGTTTGAGCTGTCCAATTTGGTGCCACTCCTCTCAACTGCCATGCCGTTCTCACCCCTGTTGAGATCAGTTGCCTCTCCCTTTTCTCATCTCTCACATCCGGCTTTTCTTTCTCCCAAAATTTCCCATTTTTCACCCAAAACTTCTCCGATTTCTCAAAGTTAAGTCGCGATTGAATCCTTCTTTTATTTTGTAGGCCGAATATGCTTTTGCTTTGCTCGCGGTTGCGTTGCTGAAGCTCAAGGTCTGAAGACAGTGGAGATGGCCGATTCTCTACTTTCATCACTTCGAACAAATGCCGACGATTCTTTTCACGAGGTTTCAATTTCTGATCAATTTCATCTCTAGTATGTTAATCAAAGTTTTCTTTCTAATTTTTTGCAAAAAAAATTGATTTTGTAAGTATTCGTACTTTTTTGCGTTGTTCGTTTAGTCTGGTCTGTAGTATCTGGACAGTGGAATTACATGGATGGTTCGATGGTCTTGGTATTGCTTTCCACTATACATCCTGTTGTCTAAAATTTTGCATGGTTCTGTAGATATAAAGATGCTAGCAAGACTTCATTTAAGTTTTCAACTCGATTGGACTGCATTATGCAAGATTTTGCCTCCATCTGCTAGGATGGGATTTACGGTATTCGTGTTTCCGGACTCAGATTGTGCCTTTTGCTGTTTTTCTGGACTCAGATTGAGCCTTTTGCTGTTTTTCTGGACTCAGATTGTGCCTTTTTGCTGTTTTTATTTATTTGGTCAGTGGAAGATGGGCACAGTATCTTATTTACAAGAATGCTTAGCTCTCTCCCTTGAAGGAAAAATGGAATAGCTTCTACCCATACCTTTGTAACAGAATCTGTAGTTTTGAGGTATTTCGATTATTGATGTTCATATACTTATCATCTAACAAGTTGATGCTCATTGCTTAGATAATGGAACCATGGCTTGCTTATGCACCTATGAAGAACTACCCTGAGGATGCTGCTACGGTATGGATATCAAGTACCCTTTAGAGCATTTCCAGTACTTCATTTTATGATGTTCGACAAGCTCCGCCTACTTTCTCAGAATCCATGCTTAGAAAGATTTGAACACTTACCAGGTTTGTGATGTTTGTGATTCCTGACTCAGGTTTGTGATTCCTAACTCAGGTTTGTGATGTTTGTGATTCCTGACTCAGGTTTGAAGATGATGGTGATGCCCTGAGTTGCCATCTGTTTTGGTAGTCCTGCATTCTACATGTACTGATGCACGTGTCCATTCTTTTGATATATGTAGCATATGAAATATTCAGTTGTTGTGGAATACCATCAGTGCCTCAAGCGAGTTGAAGACTTAAATGAAGTCTTGCTAGCATCTTTATATCTACAGCACCATGCAAAATGTTAGACAACAGGATGTATAGTGGAAAGCAATCCCCAAGACCAACGAACCATCCATGTAATTCCACTGTCCAGATACTACAGACCAAACTAAACGAACAACGCAAAAAATTACGAATATTGATCTGCTAAGTGCCCTGGTTATCAACTATGGTTGTACATCAAGGAATTGTATTGTATTGTATTGTATAGTATTGTTCTGTATATCTTGATCATCAGGAAAGATAGTAGACATTATTTTGTCCTACAATTTTAGAATAAAATAAATATTAAATAACAGCATAATTGAACAGGTGAATTTAGTTTCATCCAAGGAACTAAATTTCGATCAAAATACCGAAATTTCGATAATTTTTTAGCACATTCAGACTTCAATCCCTATTTTTGATATTTCTCTCTCTTAGTCTCCTTCTCTCCCCTTAGCCTTAATCTTCTACAACAATATATATGAACCGTCCCAGGTAGTTAATGCACACCTACTTAATGCACAAATAATCTATATCTATGTGGGTATAAATTATTCTTGTTTATATTTTTGATTTAAGGGTTTAGATACAGATTTATGAACATGCACACATATTTTACATCTATAAACTAAAGTACGATTTGTTAATATATAAACTTGCAAACTTAATAAAACTACAAATATAAGCAAGAAATAACAGAGATATAACAGCGGATTATGAAAAACTGCAATTAAAAAAGATATAAATAGCATAGAAGCTTACATGTATTTATACTGCTGAAATCTTGATTACAGCAAGAACACACCAAACTTGATTCACACTTTTTACAGAAGCACACTTGCAGAAAGTAATTTGTTACAGGATTACACTCGCACAAATTAAACACTCAAAGCTAGCACTCAAAGCTATAGCAAACTAAAACTCAAAGCTCGCAAAACAGGTGCTGAGCCACAAGCATACTAGACTTATTTATACTAACTTCAGAAGGAAGTTGTCGGTGACAGGTGGACGACATCCAGCAGTCGATAAAAAAGGCAGCCTGCACAGTTGGGCGGCATCTTCACCTTTAGTAAAGAGCTGGGTACGAGTCTTGTCTTCACTTGGTTCAGAAGTCAATAAGTCTACAGTAAAACTACAATAATTTACAATAGTAACAGAAAGGTGGCAAAGAAGCCAACAAATCTACAGAACAAACTCATAATTTACAATAGTAGCGGATGAGTGGCCTTGAATGATGATTCCAGCAAACTCCCGCCTTTATTCAACACGCTGACAAAAGATAAGACAAGGGGGTCTAATTTCCCATGACTTTTTCTAAAAGTCTGCATAGCATTCAATTCTTTTGGCCTTAACTTTGAAGGCTTCTCAGAATACATCAAGGACTTATTTTAATCCTTTTGATTTTCAATCTTTTGGACTTAGGCTAAATTTGAACCTTTCCTTTAAAGCCTTCTTTTAGGCCTCAAATTTTTTTCTTTGCCTTTGGAATTGTTTCTTATTCGGGGAAGAATCCCGAAACAGTCATCCTCATTTTCGTCTGCATAATCCATTTGAGATAGCCCATTTTCGGACTCGTCCACGCTATTACCTTCACTGTCACATTCCAAAAGAAACTTTATTCTTTGTTTACGTGTCATACCTTGCATGAGATCGATGGCAGTTTGAGAAAGTTGTGGGGCTAGTAATTCTTTCACTAGCTGAGCTTGTGTAGACTTGGAACTACTACTAGCTGATTCTTCAGGCCTGGTGGGAGCCACTTCCCTTTCTGGTAGATCTTCTACTAGGAGTTGTCTGTGTGAGCCTACCTGTGACCTCTGGAATTCATCAGGAAATAAATGACCTCCTGAAAACTTGTCCCACCATTTCGTATAGATTCTTCTCTCCAGTTCGGGGAGAAAAGACCACTCTGCATCCTGCGATTCAGAAAACTCATAACCTCATTTAAGAATCCATGGTAATTCATAAAGCGTCAGAAATTGAGTAAAGAGTTTTCTTGTGGGAATTGATTGATGAATTCCCTTGAAATGAACTTCAAAAGATTCCCTAATAGGGTCTGGCAGGTAATCTGGAATTGGTCCCCAAGTTGCCATCCAAAAATAAAACCAATTTGGTGGTGTGATGCAACTTCCTCTTAGTCTGAACTGGATGAACCAAGAGTGGGAAAATCTTTCATTCTGGAAGGTCAAGATAATCTCCCAAGCATTTTGATAATCATAAAAGGTGTAACCTGCTCCTTTAATTTGAGAGTTTACAATTGGCTTTCTAAAGCTAGGATCATAATTCCAGTCTGCTAAGGACAAGATGTTGATGATGGTTAGCTTAGAAAACTCAATTTCATTTTTGCTATTGTGCCTATACCTGTGTACGATATAGACTGAACCAGAATCAACTAAAATATTCTCATACCACCACCTTGGATGAGAAAGTGGAAACATGTGATTCACCAGGTATCTATCTGCGGCCAACTTCGGGGGCAAATTTCTTTCTGCCTCAGAAACCACTGCTATGGGGATTTGGCCGGTCCAGAATTACTGACTTTGTTTTGCATTGGGCTCCCTTCCCTTGTTATAAGGAAGAACTGTGGTTAATGGTTTTGGATTGCTGGGAGAGGACTCTGACTGCGTCAGAGCGCGGTTAGCTCCTCCGCGAACTGAGGGGTTGAACTGTCTGCCCCTTGTAGCCTCTATAGCTTTCCTTTGGCTTGCCCTGCAAAAATTCACGCGTTAGAAAATCAGGCAAACTATTATTTTCACCTTTGATATATTCAATATCAAAATCAAAAGCAGATAAAATTCCCTACCATCTAGCAAATATTTGTTTTGATGCTAAGTTTTTAACATCTTTAAGCAAAATATCTTTTGCTTAATAGGGTGGGCATACGAGTCGAATGACTCACTAACTCAGCTCGTATTACTCGACTTGGTGCAAAACGAACCGAGTCCTAATTTTTTTCCAAAACAAGTTGAGTTTGGACTCGACTCATCTATAAACGAGTCCAATACGAACCCAAAACTTTATGAACACTAGTATTCGACTGGAATCTTTTAAAGATGTGTAATACTCGTGACTTCCTATGATTGGCTTAAAAAATACGTAACACATATAACTTGTAGTACCATAGTAACTCTAAATCTCCTAAAAACCCTAGGGTATATACATTCTTTTATGCCACAACAAAAATCATTGAAGAGACTCCATAACCACCACTTCTCTTCTTCATTGACCATCTACATATTTTAGTAGACTTCCAAGTTTCAAATATTTTAGTGGCGATGCCCTATGGAATCATTTCTATCATGTTACATTTTTAATTTTGTATAGCTACCTAGATAATTTGAATATGAACTCGTATAACTCGCTAACTCGACTCGTTTTATGATAGATCTAAACGAGTCGAGTCCTTTTTTTAAAGTACAAAACTCGGACCAAATCGACTCGTTTTAAAATAAAACGGGTCGAGTTAGAGTCCACCAAAAATATGCACGACTCTACTCATGCCCAGCCCTATTTAACTCCTTATACTAACTCTGTTACCTCTAATAAATTAAATTAAATTAAAAAAGAAAAGAAAAGAAAGCAGCCCCTCATTCTTCTTCCTTCGAATTGGGCAGGAAGATGAATTGGGCAGAAAGTTGCGTCTTCTTCCGATCTGAATTTGAAATGGAATGCAACTAAGCTTTCAATAATTCCTCGATTAAAAAATGATGGCCACAAATAAATGATTAACTTAATTGAAAGTAATTAGAGAAAAGATGAACACATCATCCAGCACCCAACAACGATGTCGACATCGTCAAGTCGGAGCACAATCGTTCTACTTGGTTACTGAAAATCCAGCTTGCATATAAATGGTTGTAGGTGAGAAAAAGCATGGAAAAAATCGTTGCAATTAAACGAAGTGAGATCGGTGAGATTGAGCGTGGATTTTCTTTTAGGTGAAATTTGATGGAGCATTGACTCTACAATTGCTTTGCAGGAGAGAGGACATCGTTGTTGCCATCGCCGCCGCCGAAGGTTATTGAACTAAGCATGGTCAGTGGAGGAGTCCAATCCCCAGGAAGAAGAAGAGAAACAAACAATGATCTTTACATTTTAATTTTGTTTTACTAGAGAGGTAACAGAGTTAGTCTAGGGAGTTACGTAGTATTAATTGGTCTGTCACATGTCAAATTATTAGTGGAGAGACAGGGAGGGACATGTGAAACAGAAAATCCCATGCCATTATTATGGGGGAGATTGGGCGACGCATCGGACGGTGGAGTTTTGGGGGAGGCAATGGGACTTTGTGGACGTGAGCTCGGTGGTTGTCGTGGTGGGTTTGCATTGCCTTGCTCTTTTAGCACCTCTTCATTTCACATGGCCGGCATTTTGGGTGGCTTTGGCCCTGTATTATATGATCGGTGTTGCCGTGAACCTGTCTTACCATCTGCAACTTTCCCACCGGAGTTTCAAGCTTCCGAAGTGGCTCGAATACTCCTTCGCCTACTGCGCCGTCCTATCGTTTCAGGTCCTTGAGTTCACTTATCTTTAGTAACTATTTGGGAGGATTTGATTGTTACACATCTCTTATGATCAAAGTTGTTTTTGTTTGCAAAGAAGTCCGATTGAATGGGTAAGCATACACTGGTCTCACCACCAGTTTACAGACACAATGAAAGACCCTCATAGTCCCATTCGAGGACTTTGGTATAGTCACATTGGTTGTGTCTTTGATTAGCGTTCTCGGTTTGGAAGTGTAAGTAACTATTACATACTGATCATACGCATATATATAACATTGTGACTCAGGAGGAGAAACACGTGAATTAATCAACCGTTAAAACTTTGCAGTATGAAGCGTGACTAAAGAATGTTCCTGATTTAAAAAGACAACCATTCTATGGATTTCTTCAGCATACATACCCTCTTCACTCAATTGCTTTTTGGACTGTGCTGTATGGTTTTGGAGGACTACCACATTTAGTTTGGGGACTGGTAATTAAAATTCTACTTCTTCTTTTCTTTTTGAAAGTAAAACTAGAATTAACATCTCTCTCTTTTTTTCCCCATTTTTGCAGGCCGTGAGGTCAGTAATTTTTCTCCACGCTACATTCGGGATAAATTCGATTTGCCACATTTGGGGACGAGTAGTTTGGGATACCGGTGATTTGTCCAAAAACAACTGGTAATTAATATTAATTTGTATAGTCAATAGTAAATTAATAATGTAATTAACCAAATTGAATTGGTTTAATGGCGCATGGAGAAGGATGGCACAACAATCACCATGCTTTCGAGCAGTCGGTGCGGCACGGCTTAGAATGGTGGCAGTTGATGTTACTTGGTATGTCATAAGGTTTCTTGAAGTTGCTGGTTTGGCGACGGACGTCAAGCTTCCTATTGAGACTCATGTTTGTGCAAATTTTATCAACCTTGTTGAATGACGAACAGACCTACAAAACAAAGAAAATAACATCAAATGGATTGACTAACCCCGGTGGGGGGTTTGCCAAAGGGCCTCTGATGCCTAAGTCAGAAATGTATTCTTGGAAATTAGGAGTTTGTGGAGTGTGATTACCTTGAATGATGAATGTTTAGCTCTATTTACAGAGCTTGTGGGAGGAATATTCCTTTGGCATAGTCATTAAGAGCATTAAATAGAATTAAATGCACTGTATGACTGTTAATCTCTGAGCAAGTCTCCCGAGAAGTGGTGGTCTCCTAAAGAGACCTCTTTAAGGCTGTTGATCTCATGATCTCTTTTTGACGGAGATGACGGCGTAGCGGTTCCTAATCTCAGTTGAGGGTATGCTTGTCCTTTTTGGGATATAATTCACATGGCGCGTTCTGATTGGTCGAGATTATTCGCCTAAAAGGGATGATCTCGATCTCCGACGGTGACTAGGTACTGGGGAATCTGTGGCTCCCTAGGGTGAAAGACCCAAAACCTGATCAGGGTTTCCACGTAATAAGGAGGGATTGTGGCTCCCTAGGGTGACCTGATCAGGAGGTATACTCGGTGGCCTTAAATCCGAGGCGGTGTTCTCCGTAACCATTGTTGAAAGCACATAAATATGGAGAGGTGAAATCGGACCCTAATTCCGAGGCGGTTGTAGTAACCGTTGATGAAAGCTCAAGAATATGACACTGATTGAAAATAAGAGGTGGTGAGGGCAATGATTGGTGAACGTGGACACCATAGCCTACCTTTGTTGGTTGTTTTGCAGGGAAGTAGTAAGTGCTGTGTGTGAGTAGTACTACTGGGCCCTTGATGAAGATTGGATGGTAATGGATTTGAATTCTGGACATAACTTGGTCCACGAGGTATGTGATTCTTATTTCATAATCTTGAAAATTTATTGTGGCTGAGACATGGTGGTTATTTATGCTATTGGCAAATATTTATGGAGTTATCTTTCTATGTATTGAGGATTATCTGCTCAAAATGCTTGATGTATATTCTAGGATCCTTGAGCAGTGTTCATGTCTTATTTTGAATTTGTTGGTTGAGCTTTCTGATGCCAGAAGCTTAAATTAGGTATTTTATTTGGTCTCCTTCTGCTTTCGGCATTTGGGTTTGCTGCCATGATGTTTGGTTGTTCTGATGCAAATTGGGAGGAACTAAGAATGTTGGATTGTTTTGTTGTTGAATTGCTTGGACAATTTCAGTGGTATGGTTGCAGGACTTCATGTCCAAATTGGTTGTGTTGTTTTAGTTAGTTGAATGCTAGTTGCTCGTTTGGTGAACTGCCGAATTCTTTAATGGTGTTTCTGTTGGCTATATGGTACTATTTCCAACTCATGTGTAGAGTATGTGTATGTTGTGAGTGTTTTGAGTGCTTTAGATGT